>VDFB02342855.1:0-48564 GCA_007258455.2 Sequoia sempervirens
TTGGTAGGGTATCCTTTAACGATTACCAATTGAGCATAATGTTGTGTCCTACACAACTAGAACCTTGCTATCTCACAATCTCGAAATAGTAGAAGGATCACAATGAACTGACAGTGTAGTCTCAACTATCTCACACCTAAGTGGATGTCTTACATTTCACTACTTTGGCCAAAGTGTTCTCATTCAGTACTTTGAATGAAGATCATCTATCATATACACTACTCAGGGTCGATTTGACTTAAGGCTATCTTACACTACACGTAGGTTATATCCTTCAATGGGTATTCAGTCACTCCACACTTCCTACATGAAACAACCTACTTTGAAATGAGTCAGTCAACAAGTGTCTTATATCCTAACTCCTAAATTAGGAAATCTTTATCCTAGGAGTGTTTAGCTTGTCACAGTTAACCTAATAACATAAGCTTGAAACCATACTTGGTTTTAACATCATTTCGTACCTAGTAGGTATTGATTACTCTACGTATTCTCCATATACGGAGATCATACACAAAATGCAATATTCAATCAAATGCATATAAAACCTTCCTTTTAATCTCTTTCCATTATTTCCCTATAATGCAAGATAAGTAAAACTAATCCCTTAGCTCCTTACACATATAATCCGCTTTTCACAATCCCTTTATCATTGAATCCCTTATACGATTTCCTCTTAAATGCATTTCTTATGAATGTTTAACAAGATAATACTATCTTACTTGAGCTAATTGAAAATAACAATTACAAGACCAAACATTACAGCACTTCAAATAAAGGATTACAACAAAAGACAATTCATGCATGATTATTAAAGCTTCTTCTCCTAGAACTGCTCTTATAGACACTCCTTCAAACAAGCTTCCAGAATTCCAAAGCTCAAAAGTAATAATCATAGTAATCTGGCAATTGTTGGTAACAGCTTACTATATTTCTCAAACTCAGCAATTAAGGAAAATACAGCAATACAACCGAATGGATATGGGAGCTCAACAATAACACTAAACTCAGATTGCACAATGAGATACAACAAGAATGGCTGGGCGTCTATATATAGGCCCGAAAATGCAATGAATTCCACCATTGAGGGCATATAAATTGACAACAAAGTGCTAAACTTATTCAAAATGCTACATGGCGGGTTTCTAAACCCTGAATCATCAAAACAAGAGTGATTCGACCCTCTTTGAGCCAGCATTTCAAGACTTATTCAACTCAAAACAGAAAAATGCCACTTACAGGAAAACCGTCCAACTTTGGCACATAACAAAGGATGATTCACCATTGCTATGAACTAGTCAAGTTTCATCTTGTAACAGCACATTTCCTTCAGCTAGCGTTGCCTCATTTCTAGTGGTTGAATTTTTCTTCTAGAATTTGATGCATTTCAAGCTCACGCCATTTCACGGGAAAGAGTTTTCATAGAAATATTTTTGCTCATTTCAAATGTTTCCTCACAATATTTCGATTCATATTTTAGCTTTATGTTTTAAAACAAAAGGCTCAATTCTTTTAATGGAGACTTATATTTTCTCTAAAGTCAAGCGACTATATTTTTCCTTATAGTCCACTTTATAATGTTTACTCTTAGTAAAAGATTTGAATCTTTTATTTTTAACACTTTAGAGTTTTAAAATATTTAAACTAAATACATTTATATATATTTCAAAAGTTAGGAAATAATTATATATTTTATTAGATAAATATTATTACAGTTCTTTTAAATATATTAAACATATAAATATTTAAATACCTGAGTATTTAATATACATATATATTTTAATATAACTATAATAATATTATATATAATCTTTAATATATAATTACATATATATAAATATATATATATACATATACATATTTATTCGTCGAATACATATACTGTGAGCCAGTCAACATACTTTCAATATATATATCTATGTATATGTGTATATATAAATTCCAAGGCAAATATTATAGTAATATTATTTATCCACAGATAATAGGTAGCATGAGTATATATATACACATATATACTCGTATATACCTCAGTGTACATACTATATATACGTATATACACACCCACTTAACCTATTCACTTATGTCCAATCACGTTATTCTCACAATGATCATAATACTGTAAGTCTAATAAACAAACAATCATCACTCACAAAGCACAAAGAAGTAAACCAGACTCCTTAAGCCTATGGATGACTTATCAAAAGCAACTTATTGAACTTAGCTTACTCGATCTAAGGAACGTGTGTGTGTATGCTCAAATGGTTCTCGTTATTGTTTATCCGACCAAGCTCCTCTCCCGAATGATATTTCTCCTCTGCTTGGAGGAATGGTCCTAATACCTGCATCCACCGTCATAAACTCACGGCAATCAAATGCTCACAACAATAGCAGTATATATGATAAATCAACATGATTCATTAACCTCCTTATGCAGTATTTCACCATGAATAACATCAACTAAAATAACATCAAATGAAACAACATCAAGTGAGATAACTTCATATTGGAAACAAGGTACAAGCATCAATAATTCATCTCCAAATTCCACACTATATTCACATTTACCCTATCTATTAACGGTAAATAGTAACTTCACAATTTGGGATGTAACACAATAATGGCGAAAGACTTTCAAAACGTGGATCAAAGCAAGGTAGGCATAAGATTTATTTCCTCAAATTCCAACAGCAATATCACATCTAGGATAGTAGATTGTAGCTAAAATAGGCATACAACATACGATCAAACCAAATTACACTTAACAAAGTTGAACATATACTGAATAACAAAGAAGCGGGCCAAAATAAGCTCAGCATTTTGTTATCACAAGCACGGTTAAGAAAATAATTAGCAAGGCTGTTCTTATTTATACATAAACAAAGGAGTAGGGAACCGTAAAATCTCCTTATTTTAACAATTAATCTTGCCAACATGCAAGATTTATTCTATGTCTAAATAGAGATAACTAAAAGTTAACTAGAATGCTAACATCAGTTAACTAATCTAAAACTAAAGAAAGCTCCAATTGTACAATAGGTAACTCCAAAGAATAGACATGCATGAAAAGAGGATGGTCAGTTAAACTCAGAAAAGGCCTCGAGTTAACTATTGTCATCACTTGAGTCCTATTCCTGGAAATATCTGCACGCTTCAACTGGCAGTTCACTAATTGGTAACTTTGGCAGCACTATAACTGGAGTGATGACCTCTGTTTCTTCAGCAACTTTATACTTTTGACGTTTTTCTTGATTTTTCTCAATGGAAGAGTATTGCATGATGAAACCGTGAAGTTTGACTGTGAACACGGATATGTTTGGACAAGTTTTGCACAAAAGCTAAAAATAGCTTCACTGAAAAAAGGGCAGATTTTTGGAGAAAAATCTAAGATATGGGTTTTGTAGAGAATGTCATTCTAAATAGACCCATATTGTCAGTTTTTCAAAAAACTGATTTTTTCACCAACATCCGAGAACCCTCAAAAATAGAAGCTGCAAAGAAAAAAATTTCAAGAAAAATCGGAGATATGGGTTTTGTAGGTGCTCATGTGCTAAAGAGACCCAGATCATCCATTTTTCGAAAAACTAAGCTTTTTTTTAAAAAGATAAGAGTTTTTCAGAAGTAGAAGCAACAGAGGTAGCAGAGGCAAATTTTTTCAAAAAAATTTGAGGTTTGGGTTTTGTGGCGAATTTCATGTTGAATAAACCCAGATTGTCAGATTTCTCAAAAAATTGATTTTTCTTGAACATGCAAGAAACCCTAGAAAAGTGGAAGCCAAAGAGGCAATAGAAAGAATTTTCAATTTTTGAAGAAGAATGAAAAAGAAGTTGACCAAGATCAATGAAAGTTGAAAACGATGACCTTTTGTTTCTGAAAAATGATGCCCTGAAAAATTGATTTTGGAAAAGTGTTGTTCTGTGTAACCTGAACTCAAATCTATGAAGAACTCTGAAAATGCCCTTCATTTAATCCTCCAAATGCTATTGAGAAGAAAATTTTGTGTTTCCTCGTTGAAGCTAACCTACAAAATAATGAAGAATAGACGCCCAAATGATTCTAAAGTAAAGTTTGGAGGTGAAAGAAGTAGTTAACTAGCAAAAACCCTAAATTTAGGAGTCATCACGTGAAAATATCTGTCAACTCAAAGAATCCCTCGAAAATGGGGCGGTCAAAGCATAAATACGTCTTTCAAAAATTTCTAACTCAAGTTGACTTGGATGCCTCCTTGAGATAAGGCATCCAACTTTGCAATGTTAGAACATTTTTCAAGATTTTCAACTTTTCCTTGATGAAACGCCTTTGTTTGATCTTCGATTCCGAACGTCTGATAGATCTTGTGAACTGGCTGATGTTGGGTGAAAATTATGTAATCAGCTTTCGATAGATTACACAACTTGGACTTCAGCCACAGCTATGTGAGATGTAAATCTCTCCTCTCGGAAAGGGAGGCGCCCTTCTTACTGCTAACAGAAGCGATAGTAAAACAAACAAATTAATTACAAAATGTACAAAATACTTACAAAGTGGGGGGGTGTGTCACATTCATCCTTCTCTCTCTTTTCAGAGAAGATGTTTACAATGCTTCACTGTTGGAAGTTCTCAATTCTTAATAACTGTAAATGATCAACTAGCAGTAATACCAATACCTCTATCTTGTCAAAGCAAAGCGTAGAGGTACCAGAAGTGATTAACAATAAACTAGTAAAAATAAAAGGGAAAGCTCACGAAGGCACAAAGTTGTTCCATAGCTTTTTCAATGATGGATCTATGAAAAGTGTGTCATTTGTCACGTTAGAAGCACAAAGTCTTCTTAGACGTAGCAATTCCTTGAACAGCATGAACAATTGGTCTCCACTCTTTAGCCACAAGACCGGTCAGGCGTAGGATTCTCCCGTCCGGCCTATCTCCCTCCTCCTTCCATTCCCGCCTGTCGAGCTGATGATTCGATTTATGAAATGGCTGCCACCTCTCATTGAAGTCGAGTAGTAAATTGATCTAGAGATAGTTGAGAAGAATTGACCTTGCCAGTCAACTCCCCATTCCTCTCATCCCTCTCCCTTACCCTCGCTCCAAGAATTCCCTTTGTTTCCTACTCCACCCGCCCACTGTATCCTCCAAGACATCGAGGCCTCCAACTAATTACAAGCGCAAAGTCTTGTAGTTCATCCAACCAAAGTATTCAAAAAGCATGAACAATTACAAGCACAAAGTCTTGTAGATTATCCAACCAACGATAAACAAAACACAAATGTAAATCTAAATAATGGATGTAACACAAAGTTTACATAAATTACTTAGAGTCCTTCAAATTCCATCAACTAATCACCACCAAATAAGATCAATTCATAAGACTATCGAATCCAACACAAAGTCTGGCTTGCAATCTTCTTTTTTATTGATCGAATTTCATTCACAAAGCATGAACACAAAGTTTCACAATTCTACTTCAAAAAGGGCAGAACTTCGTTGCAAAATACTAAAGGATCCCCCCTTTTACAATAGAAATCCCTCACATTATACAGAAAGAGGGATGAGCAAAATTAGGAATCTAATTGAGAAAATTAAGGAAAGTTGAGTGAGCGATTTAAGGAGATCTCGCCTAACTTTGACCAAAGTCAAAGTGTAATTTGTTTTCAAAAGATTACATCTTCGGACTTGGTGCAATTACAATTTACAAAAAGATATTTAAGATGTCAGGAAATATTTACAAGATGCATAAAAGGAAAGCATCAAAATGTTCAACATCGGAGATCAAGAATCTTCATGGTTCCTTGCTTTGGGCGCGGAGTCTTCATACTTCTTCTTGGTCTCTTGTATGAACGCATCATCTAGGCCGACTGTATAATCTACAACAGTGTGAGCTCTTGTGATCGGCCTTCTAGCAAATGAATGGATTTTCTTGCACCCGCGAAGATGCGTCTTGAGATTATCAAGTGTCAGCCGTATATCACAAATGATGTGTATTGAGGCTTTGGGAAAAACTGTCATCCTCAACTTGCTACATAACGGCTTCTTTGTAGATCTGGGATAGTTCACTGGATCAGAAGATGTCACCTTTAGGATCACTTGATGAGATCTAAAGAGAAACTGTAAGGATGGTGAATCAATAGACGTTAGCAGAAAAATTAGCATTGGGAAGCGTGAAGTGAGAAACGATGTTGAGCAAGCATGAAACGAGCAACTAGGAACGGAAAACGATGTAGGAGCAAAGAAACAAGGTCCATAATGGAAATAGAGCAAGTTTGAAGAGACTAAGATAAAAACTGCCAAAAGTGTAAAGGTGCTAAAATTAATGCCATAGTCAAAAATTGGCTAAGTCTAGAAGAAAAGTGCAAAGGTGCTAAAATTCAGCACCATTGCACAAAAAATGACTAAGTCTGGAAAAAGTGCAAAGGTGCTAAAAATAATGCCACAGTCAAAAATTGGCTAAGTCTGGCAACAACGTGTAAGAGCGCACTTTTTTAGCGCTTCTACATATTTTTGGAAAATCACTTTTTATGCAGGGTCGCTGATTTTTGGCGCCCCTGCACTTTCAACACTTAGCCAAAAATTTGGATGATTTAGGCAACAATGTGTAAGAGCGCATTTTTTTAGCGCTTCTACATATTTTTGGAAAATCACTTTTTATGCAGGGTCGCTGATTTTTGGCCCCCCTACACTTTCAACACTTAGCCAAAAATTTGGATGAGTTGGGCAACAATGTGTAAGAGCGCACTTTTTTAGCGCCTCTACATATTTTTGGAAAATCACTTTTTATGCAAGGTCGCTGATTTTTGGCGCCCCTACACTTTCAACACTTAGCCAAAAATTTGGATGAGTTAGAGCGCACTTTTTTGGCACAACTGCATCTTTCACAATTTAATTAAGTATGATCAGTGAGACTTTGCGAAGGAGCTCGTTTCAAAGGTCTTCGCGAGGCGAACATCGGGGGATGCTCAAACTGACTGTTTGAGGATTTGGAATGCACTTTGAGGTGGATTGAAAATTGCCTCGTTTTGCGTGCTTTAACTTCACGAACCTAGGAAACGGACAAGTTTCGTAGGGGGGTTATCCGTGAATCGAGCACTGCTAGATTCCATGATAACAGCTGACAGACTCGCTTTTCTTCACCGAAGTTGGCCATTTTTTATGTTTTTTCAATTTTAAATGTTTTCTGGTCTTTCGATGAATTTGCTGCTTGATCCGTAATTTCGTTTGTTCAGGAGATTCGGTGAACTGGATGTTGGAATCACTAGAAAGCTTGAAGAAATCTGCGATGAACTTCTTAGAGGTTACAAACCCCAAAAAACTGCATTTGGTTGCCTGAAATCGTAGGCACACCTAGCCTATAGAGGCACTTTTTTGCTCCTAACTTAACCATTTTTTATGTCCATTCGATCTTCGATTGCCAGTGTTTGACAAGTCCTTTGAGCTAGCAGATGGATTTGCTAAGGAGCTAGACTAAATCCGGGATGAATCTCTTGGAAGTGACTAACCCTAAAAATTGGTTTTGAATGCCTTAATTTCTATGAGCCCCTGGCCTATAGGGACACTTTTCTTTGCTAGAGTTAGGCATTTTTTTATGATTCTCATGATTCGCAATTTGCCCCTTTGATGAGACATTTTTGCTTGATCTACAACTTCGGGCGTTTGATGGATCCTGTGAACTAGTTGATAGATTCATTGGAAAGCCTGAAGAATTCCAAAAAGAATGACTAGTTTTGCAAATCTTAAAAGCTAATTCTGAGGGCTCAAAACCCTAGGCACCCCTAGCTAACTTGGGCACCCATGTGTGCCAGTTTCATAATTTTCACTTTGTTTTGTTGATGCAACACCCCTGTTTGACCGAAAATTCTGGTCGTTTGACAGCTCTAGTGAACCTGCTAATGGACTAGTTGCGAAGCTTGATCAAATCTGAGGACACTCAAAACTGCAAATCATAACAAATGATTTTGGCCTTTTGAAATCTTGGGCGCCCTTGGCTAACAAGGGCGCCTTTCTTCAACTTTTCCTTGTAATCCTTTTTGTTTCCTGTATGTCTTCATTTGATATGCATTTCACGGCGGTTGATGAATCCTCTGGACTGGCTGATGAGTTCATTGGAAAGCCTGAAGAATTATGAGAAGAATAGCCAATTTCTAAAATCCTAAAAACTGACTTTGATGGTCTTAAATGTTGGGCGCCCCTGGCTAGCAAGGGCGCTTTTGTGCTCCAAACTTAGTCAAATTTTGATGGTTTTCAACCTTCTCGTGCTTCGCGTTCACCACCTCGTCGACTGCATTGATCGCCATTGCTGACATGTTGACTATGTTGATCGTTGTGTGTGCGTGACCTACAAAGGCTGAAAATTTGACTAAGGCATTGACTGCCAGGCACCTCCTTTGAAATAAGGCGTCCATCTTTTCCATACTTAGTTTTTTTTTTTCAATTTTTAACTTTTTGAATTCCCCTCCTCCATTCACCGTTTTTCAAACAACTTTTGTTGTAGATCCTTATGTGCAGTGTTTGAGACTTAGATTCTAACACCTAGTACCTGGCCATCCTCCATTGATGACCTCGAAGGTCCTAACTTTTCTTTTAAAAAAGAGAAATAGACCCACTAGAGAAAAACTAGCCTTTTGACGATTCTGACTAGTCCAGTGTGATCATGATGAAGAATCAACCAATCAAAATCACTTTTAGCCATTTCTACAAAGATTCTATTTTTAGGGTTTTTTCCTAAAAATAGGGCCTGAAACCCTAATTTCAAAATTTTCCAAAATTTTGTGGGCATCTGTATGACAATAAACCCAGAAAAATCCTATGGTCCATTTATTTTTCAAAAATTTCTAAAAATAGAAAATTGCTATTTTTTGAAACTTTGACCTCTCTTTGACTTTTGATGAACATTTTACAAGATTTTGACCATTTTACCAAAATGCCTTAATGAAGCAAAAATTTTAATTTTGGGTACAACACCCAAGTTGAGAGATTTTCCTTCTAGAATAGTAATTGATCTGAAGTCACCCCTCTTTGCAGTTATGTTCATCTTTTTCTGCTTTAGTTGGTCATCCTAGTTGAATATACCTTTGAGGGTGACGATACCATTTGGTAGCTTGTTGCTACTCAACTGCATGATCCAATCACCATATTGATTCTACAACTTGGACTGATTTCTTCTAGAAAATTTTGCCTCTTCCTGCAAAAAATTCACTATCTACTAATCACTTTCAAAGACCTGCCAATGATCTTGATTGTCCGGAACAGCAGGCCTCACAATGAGCCTGATATGTTGCTACTTTTTACTTGCAATGTGTGTTGGTATTGTCAAACTGAGCACCGACTATGACAAGTCTATCATCATGATTCTTTTGATTTCTAGGGATCGTTTGGGTCATCAAGACCTCTATTTCTCCTTACAGGTGACAAGGAATGCGTAGTATTTCTTCTTCTAGATGCAAAAGATGGTAGCTCAGTATACTGAAAATTAACTCTAGAAGATGTCGAGTGAATCTTGGGCATGAGTTTGTTGTCTGATTTGGAATAAGATTTTGGGCTGTAGCTGAGTCGCCAACTTAACACAGAGTCCCACGAATGCAAAGTTGCCAGGTACTTTATTGAATGCCTCCAAAGGCTGAAATGTTGAGGACAACACCACTTCCTCAACAAAATGAAGTAAAATTCATGAAACTTGAATCCATCGGGCATGCCAAAAACTATTGTCACATAAAACTGCACCTTGTTGAACAAAGGTTCAACATTCTAATGACACAATTGAAATGACCTCAAGGTGTGGGACCTTGAAAATTGAGGTCAAGTCTTCGAATAAGGTCGGCTTCCTCCTCCGATCAAACTGCAAGTGTGTTGATCCAACCCAACACATGAAATCCTACCACTACCCTACTCTAACAACTTACAAAGCAAAAAGGAGGAGAAAGAAAGCACGAAAGGGAAGTGGCAGGTGATACACCAAGACAGAAAGTGTTCCTTCCTAGCTTCAGATTGCACAATACATCAACAAATCAACTAGAACACATGCTCAAACATGAAGGTAAAGGATATTCACACAAGCATGTGAGAGGTAACTGTGATAGCAGCCAAATTCTATTAATATAAGCCATAAAAGCTAGATTTTACAATGGCAGAATACCAAAAAGTGTGTTTACTACAAAAAACTGTGAGAGAAGCCTTGTTGTACCCATAATAATTTTTTGCTTCAATAAGGCATTTTGCTTAAAATGAGCTAAATCATGTAAATTGTTGTCAAAAGTATGTTTTAGATCAAACAAAACATAGGCTTTTTGTGGGTTCATGCCAAGGAAGATACTTGCAAATTTTTGAAAATTAGGGTTTCAAAAACCTATTTTTAGGAAAACCCCTAAAAATAGGACCTTTCCAGAATTAGTTGCAAATGATTTTGATAGGATAAATTGACTTCATGATCACGTTGGTCAAGTCAAAATCACCAAAATGTTTGTTTTACTCTGGTGGGTCTATTTTCATTTTTCAGAAAGAAAGTTAGGACCTCTGCAACCATTAATGACAGAATGGCCAGTACCAAGTGGCGAAATCTAAGCCTCAAAAGCTTCAACGAAGAATCCATGGCGAAAATGCTCAAAAAGATGCCCTGTGATGAAACGGATTTTTAAAAGTGAAAAAATGTTGAAAATTGACAGTCTAGAGATTGCACGCCAATATCATGGCAGTCAAACATGGGAAAAGCGCCCCTATAGCTCAGGGGTGCCCAAGAACAAGATGATCTAGATGTCAGTTTTTGAGAAAACTTGTCTTTAGATGATCTCCCCGGCATCAGCTCAGCTTCGCAACAAACCTGTTCGCCAGTCTGCGAGACACATCAAACAACGACAGTTGTTGATCATTCGAGCATGCAAAATGGAAGGTGAATCAATGCAAATCAAGGCAAAAGTGCCCCTACAAGCCAATGGCGCCCTTCATTTTGGGTCACCTAATGAACTTTTCAACAACTGCTTTCTACAAGGCATTTGCTCAGCATCCTCTCAACTTTGCAATCAGTCCAGTTGCACGCTCGCAAGACCTATCAAGCATTCATAGACAAAGATCAAGCAAAAAAACACCAAAGGTGAAGGTGAGATGAAAAACACAAAAAATTGGTTGTGTTAAGGAAAATGCATCTTCCTAGAAATAGGCGCCCAACTTTTTGGGCAATCAGATGCAGTCTATAAGCTCAATGACCTCCAACATGACCACCTCCGTTTTGATCAATCTCAACAATGACACCGTCAACGAAGACGACAGACAAATCAAACATCTGACGACAGAGATCAAACTAGGAACGTTCGTGAAAGTTTGCAACATGAAAATAACAAGTCAAAAGGTCAAAGGTGCCCCTGCAAGCCAAGGGCGCCCAAGCTTTTGAGGCACTTAAACCAACTTTCACAACTTGTGAAGCCAGTCATCATTTTCGGGAAACTGGTTATCCATCTCATGTTTCAACAAGATCACTGGAATCATCAATCATCAGTGATCTCAAATCAGAGCACAGAGGGTCAAACTGAAGGAATTGAAGAACACTCGAGAAATTGACCAAGTCTAGTGAAAAATGCACCATCTTGGGAAAAGGTGCCCAAGAATTTGGGGCATCAGATTCAGGTTTTGAGCCTTGCAACTTCCAAGCACACTTCATCAAAGTTGTTTCATCTTAGCAATGGATCAGTCAGCAACACCTCAGGACCAACAGAGCAAGCAGAATCAGAGATCAAAAGGAGGTACTTCATCACAAAAAGAAGAATGGAAAATGTTCAACTCCTCAAAAGGGACGCCTAAAGTCAAACTAGACTCAGTTGACTGAAGTTAACAATTGATCAACACAATTTCTCCAACAAAACTCACGTGCCAAATTTTACCAGAAAAAGCTGCCTTGTTGCCCATTTTTTTTTAGGGTTTCCGAAAAAAGTCACAATTTCAAAAATCAAACAAACTAGGTTTGTTCAGCTTTGAAGCGCCAACAATACCCATGGGTCAGATCTTTCTAGGAAAATTAAGCCTCTACCTCTAAAACCTCTGCCTCGAAGGGCTCTTGCATGCATGAGGAAAAGTGATTTTTTGGGATTTCTGACATTCTAGGTCCATTTAGAAAATTAATCTAAGTAAAACCCACGTCTCAGATGTTTTCATAAAAAATTACCCCTCGGTAGGCTATTTTTAGCAATTGCAAAAAAGTTGCCTGAACAGCATCGTGTGCACAATCAATCTTTAAGGTTTTCAGAATGTAGTTCTCCCAGGTTGAATACAAGACCAAAACGATCTTGGTTCATGACTTCTTGAAAACAATACACCGATCTGCATCAAGTACACCCAGAGGTCGACTCATAAAGGTTGGAAAGCATTGACCAATGCACATTACAGAACATCGAGTAGTCCGGGTTGCTTGAGGCTACATCAATCCCTATCACAGTACAAAGTGTGGAATTGGTAATAGCTTGCATTAAGCATTACAACCCTACCACAAGAGAGATTCGATCAATTGATGGACGAATGATATGCAGCCTCAAACTAAGAGATATCGAAAGGTGCTTTCCATTCCACCATGCACGACAAATGTGGTCATATCTATAAGAGAATGTGAAAAGGCATTCGATGCGTCAAAAGACAAGTGTCAAAAGAGGATGGCAGAAAATGGCTTAAAGGACAAAAGGCCAACTTGCCCAAGAATGTAGGACGTGGAGAAATCAGGGATGAGTATGCAGTGATGATCACTCTACTCAACTGCATCACTGGTCAAGAGGAGGCGAACAAATTTCAGTCATGGATGTACTATATCATCACCAAAATTGTGAGTTGCAAAGAACACTATGACTGGCCTGCGCTGATCAGTGATATGCTCCACAAGCAGATGACTGGATTCTTAGAGGCTCATAGGTTTCACATGTGTTCATATCTCGTATATTTGATTGCCTTCCAAGGCTAGTTTAGAGTGTTGAACAATGTGGGAACTTTGGGTGTGCAAAAGGTTCACGAGTATTTCTCGTAGCTCGAGTTCACAAAAGTAGAAAAACATTTCATATGTAAATGATGTCTTCTTGATGCACACCATGAGAGACCTCAATCATGAGTTGCATATACACATATCACCAGCATCCAAGGAGGCAATGGTAGACTAGGCGGATTGGTTCATCCAATTCCCCACTTTCACCTACATACGCGTGTATGGGTACTTTGGTCGTCCCGCCATGTTACCTCGCTATCCATCAAATAGGGTGGTTTTCATGGAATTCTTGCGATAGTTGTTTGAGGTACATTCTCATCTACGCAACAAATGCAAGACGGCCGCAAACTTTCCTTTTGAGATGGGACTTTACAGGTGCAAGATAGCGGCTGATGCCAAGGCCATAGGCCACGAAATGGTGAGACTTAATCTTAAATATCTCATCGAGAGACAATCATATGATCCTCAAGGTCACTATGCAGCACGCCTTGAGCAACACTCTTCACACGAGTCTTCCATGGAGGACTATTGGGTCAACTGTGAAGATGAGTTTGAAGTGAGAAGACGCAACTACAGCTATTTCAGACTTCTGCAAGTTGCTAACTTAATGTCAGAGGACATGGAAGGCTTATCCGATGATGATGGGGAAGTCATTCTTCCCTCATTCTTCATAGATCAAGTTGATGCGCAACCACTTCGAGTTGTGGACTGGTATGCCAAGGAAAGTACATCTATTGAGGAAAGAACAAGCAGGGTTGTCAGAAATAGTCAACTCTACTTGCACAATAAAAAGACAAAGAAGGTAGTTATTCCCCACATAGAGCTGCCACCAATTCATTCTTCACTACCTTCCACGTCAAGAGCTAAGCCGAGACAGAAGAAATGGAGTAACCCTCCTAAAGGAGCCAGAATGTTTGGACACAAAAGGGGAAGAATACCAATTGTTGATACAAATCAGCGAGAGGTACATGTGTGACAACCACAAACACAACTGAGCCAATAATTGAGACAATCACAGCTGAGACAGAGCCAATGATGGAAACAGTTGTAGTTGAGCCAATCATGGAAGCAATTGCAACTGAGACAGTAGTAGAGATGGAAGCAGAGCCTCCCACTTCGCCACCACCGCAGTAGTCACCAATCCCCATTGACTTGGATTTTCCACCACCCGACACTACGACACAATCCCGTTCATCAAGCATTCAAGGGCCTAACATTCCTCCTTCCAATGAGGCTAGTCAAGATTAATTTTGGCTTGAGAGTCTCCTAGGAAGGAAGAGAGAAAGGCCATCCTACCAACTGGACTTCACAGAATTTGACCACGTCCCTCAAGACATGCCAGTAAAGAAGCTAAGCAAGCAGGTCCATGTAGGAAAGAATGCTGACAATGAAATTGTCATAGAGACAGTTGTGCCACCTAAAAACAAGAATGCAAATTATGACTTCACCTTGTTGAAAGTCGACCTTGGTAAGACCACTCGTCAGGTGGAGGCAGATCTCCTTGAAGTTAAATCAGTGAGTGTCAAGGAAAGAATGGCTAAGGACGGCAAAGATAAAGCAACCCTAAAGGCTGAAAACCAGTAGTTGAGATTATATATATCTAGCTTGATGCACAGTACACCAAACATCTATGCCTTCCCACGAGAGATGCTAGACCTCCCCACGGACCAAATCACCACCAGCTAATCCTATATGGAAAACACTTGAGGAATCAAGTGGAAGAATTTGTCATCAGAGGTCAGTGTGTACTTGCAGAGTTGTACCAATTAAGGCACAGAGCCCATGAGCTCCACGCAAAGATTCAGCAATCATAGCAAAACACAGCAGAGAAGAGGCCTAGGGATGAGATCACTATCTCAGACTTACAAATGGCATACATATCAGTTACTGTAAAGGAGAACAAGCAACATCTTTTCGCTTGGAAGGAACAACTTGCATACAAGGTAAAAGCATATGACACCAACTCTGCAGAATTGATTGAGTACCAACAGGTTGTGGTAGGTGTTATCAAGTTCGTGAGAACATTGGTAACATCCATCCCTTGCATTTACTAGCACGAAGGAGGTGCATACATTGAGCTAGCCAAGGTGCAAACGCAATTCCAAGATCTCATCCATGGCAGCTTTTGCAGTGACCCTGTTGGTTGCGCATTGCGTAAAATTGCAGTCATGTCAACAAGGCTGGATGACATAACTGCAAAGAGTATTGAATACAAGCAGCAGATTGCAAGTGGTGAAGAGATGCTTCGGCCACATGTCATCATCCTACGAAGCATTAATTGTCCAAAGGCAAAAGAAGTCAATGACTGGCTAGAAGAATTGTTGACTAGAGGTGATGAAGTGTAAAACACCCAATTAGGACGTCCTACCCCTCCAAAATAGCATTTATGACAAACAGGGGTTAACTTGATGCCTCTTTCCAAGTTAACTCGCTGTCCCACTGATCATGCATGTCTATCTCCGCTAATTGTGGATGTCTATTTTGGAGGCACTTTTGCATTTGGAGTTCTCTTTTAGTTTAGTTTCAGTTAACTGAAGTATATTTCCAGTTAACTGTTAGGTTACCTACTTTTTGACATAGGAATAAATCTTGCAGATTGGAAAGAACTCATTGTTAACTCAAGGAGATTTTAGGGTTGCCTACTCCTTTAAGCTTCTATAAATAAGAGTCTTTGCTCATTATTTTGTAACTTTACTTCACGGAAGCAAAACGTTGAGCTAAAAATCCTTCGACTTTGTTCGCTTAGTATATGTTCTTGAATTGTATTTGTGATAGAAAAATGCTAAGTACAGCTTGCGTTCTTTTTATTCAGATAGGTGTGTTCAATCCATGTTCATGTATTCTTGGTTTGATAGCTTCATGTGTGATTGTCTCTTTGACAAAATTTGTTGTCCCAAAGTGTAACCTTTGATTGAAGATTGAGATAATAAATTAGGAGAGCTACCTTGCCTTTGATCTAAAAGTCTCAAAATTTATCATTTATGTTGTTCTCAATAATCTGTCTTTCAATCTACACCTCGGAAAGAGCATTGTCTCTCCTTGGGAATTTAGAGAGTAGAATTATCGTTATTTGTTGTTTCTAGAAGTCTACCTTTTAGCCTACACCTCGGAAAGGACTTGGTGCCTCCTTGGGAATCCTGAGATCTAGTCTACCGTTTGAAGATTAATTGTGTAGATTCTATTTTGGTGTAAATTTGGAAGTTCAGAGCCTTCGAATGCATTCTGAGAGACAAATTCGTCTAAGTGATCGAACCATTCCATTCCCACTCCTATATTCTCTTGCTTTGTTTATCTAGAGGAGATAGGATAGATTAAAAGTTAGCCTAGTTGTAGTTAAGATCTGCAAAAACCAGAGAAAACCTTAGCTACAATGCATTATGTTTATGCACCCTTGTGTCTTGTTGCTAAGTAAAAAGATAGGAACATTAGTCCACTTTACTTTTACGCAAACATTAGCAAAAAGAGGGAACTTCCCCTCCATAATTTGAAGAGCAATCATTACGCACTATGCATTGCTGTCAATTTCCAATAAGAACTCTAGAGGTGCTAATCGAAACGCCAACAAGCCCAAAGGAAGAACTCCTAGAATGAGAACAAAACTTTCCTTTATAGATCAAGCATAACTAAAAAACATGCACAGAAAGATAGATTGACACACAACGCCCATACCCCTGCAATAAATGTTTCCCAAAAGGACATACAAAATCTTTCTTGAAAGCAACGATTTGGGCATGGAATCAGTCAGACGGGACAAACAACAGCAATAAATGAGTATGGCACCCATAATCCTATTTGCAATCATCAAGGAGTGCAATAAATGTCATACTTGAGCCCCAAAAATCGAACTAGGTAACTGACAAAGTAGCTCGCCATATTAATGCCGCCATTGTGAGAAAACACGACATTCTGTGTAATTGTCAAGACTTTGGACCCAAAAGAAACTCTTGTCAATGCATTAAATGGTCCAAAGCCACGAAAGAGCCTCTTGTTGGAAATCAAGTCGGGCGTACTTCATACCGCATGTCGAAAGCTGGAAAGAGGAAGGTCGAAATTGTGAACCGCGAAGGTTGCTACTTGTTGGGCATCGAAGGTTGAGGAGGAGGCTTCCGTCCTATCGTAAAGACAAAACGAGCACGAGGGAGACCCAACGCTAGATCTTCGGAGAAAGACATTGGAGATCGGGAATCAAAAGAAGGGGATACTTCCTACTGAAAGGAAGCAAATGATAAGGGAGTAACCTGAAACCCAAAAGTCCAATGGATCGAGACTTAGCTAAATCCATGAAAAATCCATCGGGATTTTGGAGGTCGAGGAAGAGGAAAAGGGATTGCGAAGAGAAAGCAGTAAGGGTTAGGGATTAATGTCGATCGCCGAAACCCGAAACAATTAGCAGGAAATGGAAGGAAGAAAAGAAAGAGGTGCAAGATTGGGAGCAAGGTGGAAGGTATGCGGGTAGAGGGGGAAGTGAAAACCCGAAAGTCTCAAACATCAAGACTTAGCTAGTTTTTAGACTTCTTCAACGAAAATTTGTGCAAGATGGCCCATGTAGGATTTCTCAAATCGCTTTTTATTGATGGGTCATAAGGGTGGCATGAAATGACAAGTTGTTGAAAGAGAAATCTCAAATTGCTTATGTGGCTAGACATAATGACTCCATCAAAAATCTTGAATTTGAAAACTAAAGATTTAGAGAAAATTGTGCATTAATTGCTTTTGCTTCAAACAATTTATTTAGATTTCCTTGGATGATTTTGCCAAATCTATATGATATAACTCGAAATCCAACAGAGCAAGACCAATAATGGCTTTGACTCTATCATATCTATTCTGCCAATCTAGTAATTTAGTTGCATCTACAAGTGGTTTCTCATTCTCATTTATTATTCCCCACAAATTCTTGTTCATTAATTGCATGTGGAATTTTATTTTCCATGTGTGGAAATTGAAGCTAGAGTATTTTCTAATCAGCTTTCCATTCTCAAAAAACACCTTAGAAATTATACTAACCCAACAAATTTAAATATGATGCTAAAAAAAAAATCAAAACCTTTGAAAAATAAAAACAAATTTTGAACGCAGATGGAAGTACTCACAACTATATTTTGAAGTAGACATGGGGACATCTTAAAATGGTGTGCCCTAAAAACACAACTTTAACCTACTACACAACTATAGCTCTTACTCCTACAAACTTCCCATTTAGCTCTAAATGGAAATTACAACTATAAACCGTGTAAATTTGCACTCAAAACATGCCCTAGATGAACTGGTGACTCTAAGTGCCCTTCTAGATTCCATAACCTTGTTTACCCTTCACTATCGCCTTTATTATTGTAGTGAACTTTGCAAAGTCCTGCAATTTCTAATACTCAGCTTTAAAAAATTCATGCTTTATGTTACCCATGACTATGTAATAGCAATTGAAAAAATCAGCCCTTTCTACTCCCCATGACTATGCAACAACTCCTTTAAACACCAATCCTACAATTTTTCACACTCAACTTGCTCTAATACCATATCAAGAAAACGAGCTATGAGCACATTTTAGGTATACAAACAATAACAAAACATAATATTATGAAATACTAGAGTATTACAAAGAGGTTCATCTCCTAATATAGAGTTTGGGGGATGTAACCAACAATATATAAATGTGACACTTGTCCAAAATTATAAATGCTAATAATAGCAACGATAACAAACTACTAAGTCACTATAGTGACTTTATTACAAAGGTTTGATGGTATTGAGTCTTCTTTAGGATCATCCCTTATTGTGCATACCAATTCTATAAGCAAGATTTGGCATCAATACATTGGTCATCTAAATTACAGGTATCTTTAGTAACTGAGCACACAGGATACGGTTATTGGTCTTCCAAAGATTTCATGCACTGAGAGAGTTTGTCATGGTTGTGTACTTTGCAAACATCATCAAGACCCCTTTCCTAAGGGTAAGGTCTATCATGCAGAGGCACTCCTCAAGTTGATTCATAGTGATCTTCTATCCCTTTCCACTCCATCATTTTCAGAGGCCAAGTATGTGCTCACCTTTATTGATGACTTAGGCACATGGATGTACTTTCTCAAGTACAAGAACAAATTTTTCACAACTTTCAAGATTTTCAAAAGGTTTGTGGAGAAGCAATCTAGTCTTTCTATTCAACGAATATGCATAGATAATGAGTGGGGGTGCTTGAATTAGGCATTTCACAATTTCTACAATGCACATGGTATTCAACATCAACACAATGTTCCTTACACTCCTCAGCAGGATGGTGTGGCTAAGAGGATGAATGGGAATTTATGGAAGATGGCCAATTGCATGATTCAATCCAAGAGGATGGCACCCACTTTTTGGGTTGAAGGAGTCAATTGCACTAACTACATTGAAAACCATATTGCCGCATAAGGCAATGTAAAATATGAGTGCCAGGAGACTTGGTCCCATGTCAAGCCTAGTGTGTCTTCTTTTTGTGTATTTGGTAGAGAGGCTTAGGCATTCATTCTTGATGGTCATCTTAAGGCTATGTAGAAGAAGAGACAAGCTTTGATTTATGTTGGTTATTGTGTGGATGTGAGGGCTTATAGGTTATTTGATCTTATTACTTGAGATATCTTCGTTCAATGAGATGTCTAGTTTGATGAGCACTTCACTCAAATGGATACACCATTATCTACCTCTCCCTCACTACCTACTCCTCCATCTCTTGGGGATTCTTTGCTTCTTGAGGATGATGAACATGATGGTCTTGATCCACCACCTTTTGGTGCACAGTCTTTGCCCCATTGGGACCACACTACTCTTAAGGAGGCTATCACAATCATTCACAAACAACAAGTGTCAATCTTTTCATTCATGCACTTTCAGATGATCCTTCAAGGTTTTCAAATGCCATAGAGTTTTTGGAGTGAGATAGTGCTATGGTGGAGGAGTTTCCTTCTTCTATGAGGAATCACACACATGATCTTGTACATCTTCCCAAGGAAAGAAATTTGGTTATATCATACTTTGAAGACTCTGCGAGTACTCTGCAAGACGCACCAAACTCCCAAGTCTTTGAGTTGGTCGAGCTGAATCGACCAAACTCCCGCATAGAATCTGGCTGAGTCTTGGTGAGTACTTGGCCGAGTCCTACTCCAAGACTCTTGATTCTTAGGCTTGGACTCTCAAGTCCTAAGCTTAGACCTGTTGATGCGGTTTTTGTGACCATACCAAACAGCCGAAGAACAAAATAGTTTAGGGCTACTCAGTTCTCTCTTGATCAAAGTATTCCATGCGCTAAGATTGCGAAAAAGTTCGCATGTTCAACTCCAAGGTTCCTTAAGTGCGAATAGACCCAGTTTGGTTGATGTGTATTGCTGTGTTCGTACGAGGGGACTTACACAATTGTCCAGATTTCTTGCAGTCAGCAGCTAATATATGAATTTGAAGGGGAATTCTTACGTATATGATTTGGCAATGTGGTTCTTTTCCTAAAACTAATCAGAAATGTGCGGAAAATAAAAGGGGTATAGGCCTAAGAAACTTATATTCTATTCTAAATGCAGGGTATGTGGGGCTTCGTCTCAATAGACTTCAACCGGATTTCACCTAGCCTCCGTCGGACAGCCTCAGCAAAATCGGTGCAATCTTCAAAGGGGATAGCAAAAGGTATTCAAGTTATAGTTTAACATACATACACCATCAGAACAACGCATATAAGTATGTAAACCACAACCGAAGTTAAACACAAGATAATGTCCAGTTGACCACGCAAGGCGGACTTATCATCAACAAGCCGCTAGTGGTATGGAATAAAGCGAAGCTATCTCAATAAAACACCACACACCAAAGTAAGCTATTTGCATGAATTAAGCTACTTGGATACGAAAGGAAGAAGAAACCTTGCTAGCATTTCATGACAAGACGAATTCCATCATCAATGAAAAGATCTATTATCATAAAATGTGTTACACAACAATCTCTTCAAAAGTTTTCAAAGGGAAAACTTTCTCTCTTCTCCAAATTATGCAAAATGCTCTACAATACTACACTATCTAGCTCTAACTCTATCTCAATTCTGGCTCTGATCTAATCTCTGTTCTAATTTCTAATTCTAATGCCTTACAAATGAGGGGGACTCCCCCTTTTATAGCTAGCCAAGTCCCAAAAGACGGCTAGGGTTACAATTAATAGAGTGGCGAATCGTTGCCACCTCAGCCCTAACCCTAAAAGCTGCCGGATAGGGAGTGGTACATTAAATGAATCAAAGATTCCCACTCACTCCCAAAAATAGCAAATGCAATAAATGCCCATATTAGGTCTCTTAGAAGATCCTCGTCCAGTTAGTGTGTTCCCATTTTCCTTCTCTCATTGCCAGCTCAACAAATCGCTAAATCACGGCCTCAACCTCTGAACTGAAATCGGTGGAACACAATCCAACTGAAACTCTAACTTACCAGTGACTGAATGCTCGTGCCTTGTACAAGATTTTCTCCAAGCATCTAATGAGTCCTGCGTGTTCTGGATCAAATTGGAGAATGTAGCAATATTTTCAAAGTCATCCTGTACAAAGGTCTTAACATCTGCGAAGAAGGGAACCAGCAAACCCCTCAAATTATCAAAACTTATTTCATCGGATTCAGCCGCCTAGCAAATATGGCCTCAAAGGTGTTGAACTCCATCTATGATATTAGCCATAGCCTTATGCACTCTAATGCTGTCTTGCATCGAGAAGAAGCCATGCTGTGATGTTGAAGAATACCAGGAAATCATGCGGTCATTACGCAGACCAGCACCTCCATCAATCAACAACCGCGATGGCACATGCCTCAACACCTCAAGACTCTGGATCACCTTACTCTGATAGATGGAAGCATCGCCCCAAGCATGATCCACCGCATCCATCCGTGTCGAAATAGAAGAGGCCTGGCGAAGGCAAGGCAAGATCCTCCATAAATTTCTACGTACCCGGTCACGAACTCCACGCTGACCCATGCGCCTCTTGTGCCATCTTCCCCAACTCTACTAAGCCGCTGATCGATTCTCTAGGAATATCTGCTGGAGGCTCTATCACTGGTACATCCTGCCCTTGAGAACGAGACAACTGCTGAACATATCCGATTAAGGCCTTGTGTTCTCGTTTCAACTTCTTATACTTCCCTTCTTTCTTGAATAATCTATCCTTGAGGGCAAGGAAGGAGTTATCACACTCCTCAACAATCTGAGCACCAGTAGGGCGTCCCAAATCCAGAGTGGTGACCACATAATTCTCAGGAACTGCCTCATTCCGGTCACACTCGACTCGTGGGACAGCAACGTGAAGAGTACGAGAGCCATCTTCATCAGTGGAGATCTTTGAAAACTTTCTTGCCTTCTTCTTGGTGGGAGGAGCGATCGGTTCAAAATTCTTCCATCTCAAGCTGGCACGGATCAATCTCCTCCTTTCCGGGCTTCTTCGCGTTATTCTATCCTTTGTGATCCCGGGCACCTCATATAGTATATCGAAAGGCCGCTGCTCCCTTGCCTCGACTTCTCTAACCTGTTCCACTTCTTCCTCATTCTGGCGAGGCTCATCGTCCTCAAGTGGCTGAGTGTCACCTGACACTATATCATCATCGCCATCGTTCATGGCCGCCTCCTAATTCTGCTGGGGTCATTAATAGTCCCCTCATCATCCTGGCGATCCTGGCGATCAGCCTAACGAATTACATTGGCACTCGGCCAATTGACTCCTCCGTGGAAATTTGAATATCATCTGTGCTACGGTGCGATTCACGCTACAATTCTCGATCAGCAAACAAAGACACCTCCTGTATGCTTGGAGAACGTGTCTCCAAAGGTACTGCCACTGTGACTCGTGGAGGCTCTGGCTGAACTAATTCTTTCTTTCTGGACTCTGGACCCCGTGTGATCTGTTTCTTTCTTCCTGTGGTGGGCGTCCTGTGATCTCCCATCATGTTGTAAGTCAAAGCAATTGACCTACTCTTCAATCTGTTCACCTTCCTGTCAACCCATGCCCTGGTGAATGTCATAACCGGGATGGAGAGAGTATCTAAATCTACAACCTCGGGCTCTGACCAATCTATAGGCGGAAGTGGGGTATCCCGAACAGCTGCATAATCTGGATGCACAACATCCATATCCTCATTGACCTGGTCCGGAACTGGAACTACCTCACACTCCCTGATCAGAGTAATCGGCAACCGAGAGAACATTCTCTTCCTTACTTCAATTTCATCAACCGCATCAGCCCAATAATCCTCAATGGTGGCCTTATGTTTGAACTCCTCCGACAAACCCAATTGATGTTATGGTGCGGGTCATAATGTTGTCGGCTTGTATGATATGAGAAATGATAAAATTGAAGCTCATTCTCAGCTTCTCTAGCCGCCTGTATCGAAGGACACACCTCATCCGAGTTGCCCATCACAATTGGAAACTCTATCCCTCCTTTCTTCTTCTTCTTTTGGATTTTGTCAAAGGCTAGCAGTAACTGGATATCTCTAGCATTATTATTTATCTGTTGGGTACTTAGGCAGCCTATAAGGATATGAGGAAAACCTTGCAGCCTAATGTATGAAAATCTCAGGAAATTGAATAAACCAGCACCCATACCTCTCAATCAGCTCCTGTGCATTTCTAGAGATTATGACTGTAACCTCTCTGACTGACCTCGTGATGGATGGTGAATGACGTTGACAGCTTGGTAAAGTTGTGCTCGGCGAGGTGTAACGTGTACCGCCTCATGGATTTTGAATTGATGAGGCCACGATGGGTTCCTTGTAAGAAATCCCTCTGTACCTCGTCATCCGTGCCAACATATAAATAGATAGGAGCTCATGTAAAGCGTTTTAGTCCTCCTCAGGCTCAGGAGCTGCTCATGTATATTATCGCTGATCATCTCAGCCCAATTGACATAATCCTTGCCTTCTAGCACCAGGTTGATGTAATAAAACATCCAAGGCTCGAAAATGTAGGACTGTGGGCAACCACCAACCCTGCTCAGCAACATAATAAGATCACAATATTCCTGTTTCAGGTCCTCTGCTATGATGCAGCCCGGCAACCGTTCGAAGGCTTGGGAGTGCTCATCCAGTGAGTGTTAATTGTATCAATGCACCCGTTCAAAAGCAGAAGCATACATCGCTCCTTCTCCACTGGATTTGTAAATCATATTTACGGGATCAGCTTCACCAATGGCTAGGAATTGAGATTGGCAAACTGGCCATCGGTGTACGTGTCGACCGGTGTTCTTCTCGTAACAATTGGCGCTCCATTATCAGCTCCGAACGAATAGGCGGAAAACCCGTACATATAATCCGCCGGACGATGTTGTCGCGAAGTGGAAACCGATGACTTTAATTCAAGCATTTTGTTCTTGAGGTCTCGGGTTATGAGCCATGGTTGGAAGGCTTCAAACTTCGTGAGTTTTCAAATAGTTTTAAAAGCGAGTTTTAAAAGCAGTTTTGAGTTCTGAGAGTTTTCCCTCTTTTTTCCGTGTTGACAGAAAAAAAAAGTGTTTCTATTGAAATTTAAGCAATTTTTTAATTTTCCGAGTTTTTCCGAGTTTTTTGCGAGTTTTTGGCGAGTTTTAAAAAACTCTCCAATTTTTGGCTTGGCGAGTTTTTCTTTGGGGCGAGTTTTCCAACTATGGACAGAGCCCAAATTAGTGTCCGTCAACTTGCCCAGCTTTGAAATAAACTTCGACTCTGGCATGAACGTTTTGCTGAGCTTCTTGATCACAGCTTGTCTTGAGGCACCATTGTCCTTTCCGGTTGTCCTCGCTTCAGCCATCTGCAACATAACAAACATTCATCAGCAATTAAATTTAATAAAATAAGGCATGATAGGGGCTACAGTCGACTTTAGAAGCTGCAATAACTCTCTTGTTTGCAAACCTCAGCTTCTTCTCTTGAATATATTCGAATTCCGACACTTAGAACGGATTTCTAAGTGAACTCTGATGATTTTACTTCACAATCAGCAAATTGAATGACCTTGTATCAGCAATTAGCAATTTTAATTTCTATGACTTTACACTTCAAACCCAGCAATCTCACACTAGCAAGTTCGTGCTTTTAGGTTCTCAGCAATGGCGTACTTTTACTTTAGCAAAATACTTCTGTACTTCAACAATGGCGTACCTCTTTCGGCTCTCAGCAAACTCAAGGCGTCTCCTTCTACCTCCAGTGCAAGCAACCTCAAGGCGTCTCCTCAGCAAACTCAACTTCTCAGCAAAACCCGAACTTCTTCAAGCTCACTCAGACTTAGCAAATTCGCCTTTCTCAGCTGTGAAAGTGAGTGAAAAACTTGCTCATTTTATAGCTAAAATTCAAATTCTAGAAGACGTTAATTTTAGCCAGTGCCATTAAACTCCACTACTCCACTTCAAGAATTCGAATTTTCCCTCCCTGGTGTTTCTGACACTTGTCTCCAGTCGTCGGGAATATTATTCTTCTAGAAACTTGACTTTGACTGGCGTTCTGGATTTTACTTTCGAAAATTTAATTTAAATTCATCATTTTTGAATCCACCAGCCGGAGCTCTGTCACTTGAATTCGAATTTTAAACTTCATCATCTGCTTGGAAAATTCATCTTCGAAGAATTTAAACAAACTTATCTAGGCAACTCCCTTCAGATTCATCATTCGAAGAAAATTCATCTTGAAAACTCATTTTATTCAAATTTGCCTTAGAAAATTTAAAATTTTCCCTTAGGAAAATTCACCATTCGAGCACTGGTTAAATTCTTCACTGAAAAAGTGTCGGCGAAGCTCAGAAGACTTGGAAATCCGTTCATCATCGCAAATGTTCAGTACCCAGAAGCAAATTTTCTTCAGAACGCCTCGAATCCATGGGTACCCAACGAACGGGTTCATTTAATTTTTTTTTAATTTTGAACCTTAGAAAAATATATTATTTCCATCATTTAAATTCGTACTTCGCCCGTGATCACTCTGTGTTGCTCTAACTTCTTGAAAAATTTGAATCTCCTTGCAATATCATCGTCTCTGACTTCATCACTGGGAAAAGTTGCTCGTGCTCCGGAAAAATTTCATCTGAGTTCTAAGCGTATTTTCTAAGGAAAATAATTTTGCCTTAGAAAATACTTAAATCATCTCTTGCATTTTGAGAACTTGCCTTAGAAAAATTTTATTTCATTTGCCAGTGGAAATTTTTTTATTTATCAACTTCATTCAGAAGAATTTTATTCATTCCCGGCATGCCTTGTACATTTTATCTTCACTCCACACTTGGAAAATATTTATTCAAAAGCCCAACGCCTTAGAGAATTTTCAACACTTCGAAAATATTTCAACGCCTTCAAGATATTTCTAACACCTTATAACTCCCTTACTCACAGGCGCACACTTCACTTAGCATTTTATTCTTAACGCCTTGAAATATTTTCTAACATATACCACGCCTTAGGAAATTCCAACGCCTTATAAGTTTGTTTTGACTTCACACGCCTTAGAAAATTTTCTAACACCTTATGACTCCCATCAACCTTTGGCGCCTAGCACACATGAGGGAAAATCACGCCACACACCTTGAAATATTTTCTAACACCTTGAGCGCCTAGCATTTACACCTTTCACCATGCTTTGGTAAATTTTTTTACCTTAATTACCACCTTCATTCACCTTTCACATCCAAACATGGGCGCATTTCCTTGTAGGAGGAGGATGACCTTTCAACTTCCCGTTTTTGTCTTCACATGCACAAGTTTGGGCGCATTTTGCCCCTTGAGGAGGACGAATTTCCTTGACTTTGTTGACTTTATTCCACCTTGGGCGCATTTTGATGCATGAGAAGGACGAACTTTCAAATGCCCTCATGTGACTTTTCGACTTCCATTTTTTTGTCTTGACATGGCCTTGTTTGGGCGCATTTTCATGCTTGTGAAGGATGGGCGCATTTGGAGGGGTGAGGAGGATTTTTTATACTTAGAAACTTTTTCAACTTTCCTTCTTTCATTTTGGGCGCATTTAGACCCCTGAGGAGGATTAAAATGTTTGACTTTCCTTTGACCATTTTGCCTTGGGCGCATTTCACCCCAGATGCAGGATGGGCGCATTTGGAGGGGTGAGGAGGATTTTTTATACTTAGAAATTTTTTCAACTTCCATCAATTTCCCTTGGGCGCATTTTGGCCCAGCTACAGGATGAAAAGCATTGACCTGTTTGACTTTCTCAAGATGGGCGCATTTTGCCATAGCAACTGGATGAAGCTCCAGACTTAGAATTTTTTTCTCATTTTTCGCCAGCTTACGTGCCCTGCTATTTATAGTAAGTTCTTTGAATTTGGACTTCTGAAGCTCGGAATGGCCTGAAATTTTAAACATAGCATCCTCATGCCTTTATCAACTTGTCGACACTGCCACTTTAGTCACCTTGCTATTTATAGCCTGTTTCTGAAGATGGCTTACTATAAATAGTAAGCTCTTGTTTCTGATAGCTCCCAAGCTCCGATCGGATTGAAATTCGAATGAGGCGATCCTCACCACGTGACCTTACTGCCGCCATTGATGCATGCAACGATTTACTATTTTTAGCACGTTTCCAATTTGACTTACTATAAATAGGTGTCTCGCTTTGACTTGAAATTTCACCTGCAGATAGCTTGAAGGATGCTGATCGTGATGGTTTACATCGGTTTTGAAGATTTTGACTTTGATGCCTATTTTTAGGTCTCGGTAAACCCTAACCTGCATTGCATGCGTATCAAAAGATCTCCGTTTGCCTTTCTGCAACACTGTGATCAGCTCGTGAATCAAGCATTGGTGCAACACACCAAAAAATAGCAAGTTCCTTAATGAGTGAGAATCCCCGCTTTGCATGTCACACCACCATCGAAGGTCTCGAAAAACCCATCGGGGAATCACGACATGCAAAAGAAACCTCGACATGCAAACCCTAAAGCCTTGGAAGGTGAATTCGAAAATGTCGTCTCGACTTGCATGTTACACATCATGGTTGTCCGGAAAAGGTATATGGATCTCCGGACAAAAAATCAAGATCACGGGAACGACGCCGAAGTGGGAAGCGCTAAAATAGTAAGTTGTCCTTTTGCCTCAAATTTGGCATGCAAAGGCCTAATTACACTCAATGCAAATGTGATGATAAATCTCAAAATAGCTGACAAATTGCCCTGAATTGCAGACTTACTAAAAATAGTAAGTACCTTGGAATCTGATGAAACTTGGCTGGAAGCCTGCTGGATGTCTGCTGACAACAATATTAAGTTCAATTTTCAATTTTCTCACTTTACTTGACCTTGAATTGGCCAGAAACGATGAAACCCTAATTTTATACTTGGCCAATATTTTGCGTTTAAGCTCAATGACGGACACAACCCCCCGAAAGACGGACACCAGAAAAGAGACAGAAAGAGAGAGAAGAAACCCAAGCCAAAAGACCGGAACGGAGCAAAATTTAGGGGGTCCCCATCTTGAATGGGGCGATGTGTGAAAAGGTCACAACAAGACTCTTATGGCACTTGAACATAACAAATGACTAAAATTTCAAATTTTGAGAGTTTGAGGATCATATGACATGTGTAATGTTTGAAGTACGACAAATTGATAATCAAATAGACTTTTATGTTCTCTAAATGAATCAATTTCTTTCTTTTTTTTTCAATTATGAGGTTCTTTTTTTGCCAACTCCATGTTGAGTTTTTGGCGAGTCTATGCCGAGACCCAAGTCCGAGTCAAAATTTTGGGCCACCGAATTTGAACTGAGTCTAAGTTTTCAAACTATGGGTTATATACAAGTGGGTCTATGGAACCAAATATGTAACAGATGGGTATATTGGCAAGTACAAGGCACATCTTGTGGCTAGGGGCTTTTCGCAGGTTGGAGGTGTTGATTATTCTTAAACCTTTGCTTCTATTGCCAAAATGGATTCTATTTGTCTTGTACTCTCTATTGATGCACCACAGGGATGATCAATTTATTAGATGGATGTGAAGACTGTCTTCTCGCACGGTGATCTCAAGAGATCTATAGTGAACAGCTTACAAGTTTTGTGTGGGACTCTTCCCTTCTTTGCAAGCTTTGACATTCATTATGTGGTCTCAAACAAGCCACTTAAGCTTGGTATGAGAAGATGGATAGCTTTTTGCTTGCTTTTAGTTTCTTGCATTGCCATTTTCATTCATAGTTTACACTTAGAGACATGGGAAGGGTCTTTTAATACTTTGTTTTTATGTGGATGACTTGATTCTCATGGGCAGCTCCACCTCTATGATTCAAGATATTCAAAGAACATTGATGGTACCATTGGATATAGAGATCTCGAGCTTCTACATTTCTTCCTTGGTCAAGTTCTTCAATGTTTTGAGGGGATTTCTATTTTTTTGTAAAAGTATGCCCTTGATTTGCTTCAAAGATTTCGCATGGCTGATTACAAGCTTACTGTTGACGTGGTTTTTGCGACCGCACCAACACAGAATAAAGTTTCCCAACAGATACTCTATCCTCTCTTGAACAAAGCATTCAGCATGCTAAGATTGCGAGTGAGTTCATGCTTTCAACTCCAAGGTTTCGATAATGCGAATAGACTCAGTTGGCTCAATGTGATTTTGCTGGTATTTCAAGGGGGACTTACACAATTGTTCGACAGTTGACAACAGACAGCGGACTAAGGGCTTTCGTGTAATTCAAATGATTTGGCAGGTGAGCACAAGTTTCCTAATTCTAATCGGAAATGAACTGAATTTAAAATGAGTGTAGGGATAGGAATGTTCTAGTCTATTCTAAAGCGTGGGACACGGTGATCAATTCTCACAGACTTCAACCAAGCTCCGTTTTGCCTCACTTCGGACAGCTTCCGCGGAACTGGTGCAATCTTCAGAGGAGTGACTCAAGATGTTCAGATCACGATCTAGCATGAAGACACCATCACAACAACGCATGCCAGCATATAAACCATAATCGAAGTTAAGTTTCACAAAGTTCCAGTTGACCACGCAAGGCGAACCCACCGTCAGCGAGCCCGCTAGTGGTATGGACAAGCGAAGTCTTGTTCAAATCGAGCACCACATTCCACAATTACTAAGTACTTACATGAAATGAAATCTACTTTACTTTAAGCTACTTCAAGATGCTACGCGAATTGGAAGGACGAAGAAGCCTCAACAACTACTCATAACAAAGAAGAAATCACCATCAATGAAAATTCTTTTATTATGAAAGCATACATGACAACTTCTTACAAAGTATCCAAAGGAAGACTTTCCTTCCTTTTCAATCTAAACTACTCTACTTTCTACTCTATCAATTCTCTACTCCTTCTCTAAGCTCTGCTTCTACTTCTAATTTCTAATGAGATACAAATGAGGGGGACTCACCCTTTTATAGTTGGCCAAGTCCAACGGACGGCACAGATTACAATCGACTGGATGGCCCAGATTGTGCCACCTCAGCCCTAAACAAGATTCACCCTAAAAACCGCCACAATGGAGAGGGGTAATAAATGAGCCATTAATGTCCACCATCCTTCTAGAAGATTCCCGTTTGTAGACGCGTTCACACTGTTCTCGATCTTCTTTCTTGACGTTGTTCTTCAACTTCTTCTTTGTCACTTGAGTTTCAACACTTAGCCATTTTCTCGCACCTTTTCTTTCCTTCATGTGAAACTCATAACTTTATCTTCCTCCGAAGGTTGTAATATTATCGTGCTTCACCACTTCAAGTCATCGTGCTCCGGCCTCCACGTTCATCCTGCAAAACAAGCAAGGAGAAGAGCATTAGAACACTTCATAATGTAAACTTAACTCACTTACCAGGATTTTCATGCTTTGATCTCCAAGCGTTCATTCAAATTCTTCATGCCTTAACCAAATTCCCAACCCATCTTGTATTCTGCCTGGCGCACTTCACTCTGATATTTCCTCCAACTCAGTCTCGAGAAGAAATTCTTTCATCAGGAATTTGATCAAAAATTATCTGGGCGATCATTTTCAAATTCATCAGCCACAACACTTTATTTCAACAACATCATTTATTCCTTGCCTTAGAAAAATTTTCAAATTTCCCTTAGGAAATTCATCAATCATGTGCCCATCAAAAATCTCCATCCTGAAGGCCTCGACGAAGCATGGAAGACTTTAAAATCAACTCCTCATCGATAATCTTCGATACCCAGAAGAAAATTTCCTTCAGAACGTGTCGAACTCATGGGTGCACAACGAACGGGTTCATTTAATTTTTTGAATTTTGAACCTTAGAAAATATTTTTTCATCAAATTTATTCTTGTTCTTCGATCTTGAAGTATTTCTTTGCTCTGACTTGGAAAAATTTTATTGTTCATGCACTGCCAACATCTTCTGACTTCATCACTGGCAATCCTGCTCATGCTTCAAGAAAAACTTCATCACCTTCAGGTCCAGGCATATTTTCTAAGGAAGAAAATATTTTGCCTTAGAGAAATTTTAAATCACCTTGCATTTTGAAAAATTTGCCTTAGAAAATTTTATTTGACTTCTTCCATTTTGCTCTGGCGAGAAAATTTTATCAACTCTCTTAGAAGATTTTCCTGAAGGCACATGTCATGGAGGATATTTAATCCCAACACCTGGCACATCCTTTATTTTATTCACCACCTTGTATTTTATCTTCACCCTTACCTTAGGTGCACCTTATACATGTAGTAGAACACTTTTTTAAACTTCAACGCCTAGGCCATATTTTTCATTACCCCACCCTTACATACTTCTTTGGTGCATTTAGCACACTGAGAGGGATATTTTAATTTCAACGCCCAACAATATTCTCCATCCTCACCAACCTTGGCATTTTCAACGCCTAGCATGTTTTATTTTGCTTCCACCACACCTTGCATTTTACCTCACCACCTTCAACTTATCTCACCTTAGGCGCATATAGCATATGCAAGAGGATACGCCTAGCAAGTTTTACCCTTTCATTTTACTTTCACGCTCTTCAACTAACTTCAGCTTGGGCGCATATCACATGTGTGAAGGATGACCCTTGAACTTCACCATTTTGTCTTCACATGGCCCCATTTGGGCGCATTTTGCTATGTGTGAAGGATGAGTTTTGTTGACTCCTTTGACCTCTTTTATTTTGGGCGCATTTGAGCATGCATGAAGGATGGGCGCATTTGGGGGGTGGTGGAGAATCTTTCAACACTTAGAATTTTTTTTATGCCTCTACCTTGAGCTGGGCGCATTTTGCTATAGGAGCAGGATGAAATTCGTTGACTTTTTTGACCCTTTCTTTCCTTGGGCGCATTTTGCCAGTGGAGGAGGATAAAACATTTGACTTTCTTTGACTTGAGTGGGAAGTGGGCGCATTTGATGCCTCTAGGAGGATGAATTTCATACTTAGAAAATTTTTGAATGCTACTAGCTTGCATGTGGGCGCATTTAGCCTATGCTGGAGGATATCTTTCAGACTTAGAGAATTCTTTTATGTTTCTTCATCCTTGAGGGCGCATTTTCATGTTGATACAGGATGAAGCCTCAGACTTAGAACTTTTTCTCATCAATCTGTGAAGAGGGTGCATATTCAAGGTGAAGCAGGATATTTCTCGGACTTAGCCACTTTTTCTCGCCCTCGCCAGCTTCTTACTATAAATAGTAAGTCTCTTGATTCCTGCATCTCTGAAGCTCAGATTGATTTGAAATTTTGAACACCGGATCCTTACGACTTCAACAATCTGTCGACACTGCCATTCTGAGTTGACCTGCTAAAAATAGCATATTTTGGGAAGTGTTTTGCTATTTATAGTAACCTCTCGTTTCTGGTACCTCCACAACTCCGTTTGATTTGAAATTTGAATGAGGCGCTCCTCACCACGTGACCTGCCTGCTGACATCGGCGCATGCACTTGACTTGCTATTTTTAGCCTGTTTCCAAAATGACTTACTATAAATAGTAAGTGCTTCGTTTGACTTCAAATTTTACCAGCAGAAAGCCTGAAGGATGCTGATCGCGGTGGTTTACACCGGTTTTCGAAAATTCTGACTTTTTCCCCTCTTTTCAGGTCCCGAAGCTGGAAACCCTAATTTGCTCTGCATGCGTATCAAATGTTCTCTGTTTGTCTTCGTTTCTGCTGCATTGCGATCAGCTCATGATTCTGAATTGCTGGGAAGCGGCAGCCGGGACGCACCTGCTAAAAATAGTAAGTTCCTTACTGAGTGATTATCTCCATTTGCATGTCATACCACTGCGAAGTTCTTGAAAAACCCACCAGGAATCATCCGACATGCAAAAGAAACCCTGACATGCAAACCCTAAAAATGGCCTCCAAAGGCGGAACTCTAGAAGTCGTTATCTCACTTTGCATGTTATATCGTTGCGAAGGTCTCGAAAAACCCAGAAGGAATACCCAGACATGCAAAGGAAAACTCTGCATCTGAGCCTTAAAATTTGTCCCAGAAGCTGGACTGCTAAAAATAGTAAGTTGTCTGTTTTCGCCCAAATTTTGCACGCAAGCAGCTTGATGTATTTTGAACGCAGTGTGACAATCGGAATTTCAAAAATGTTGAAGGATTGCCTGTAATTGCACACTTACTAAAAATGGTAAGTAGCCAGAATCAGATGAAATTTTAGTGGAAGCTTGCTGGAAGCACACTGACATCAATGTTAGTCTCAAATCTCAATTTACTCACTTCATTTGACCTCAAATTGGCAAGGAAGCTCAAAACCCTAATTTTCAGACTTGGCCAAACTCACGTTTAAACTCAATGGCGGAGACATCCCCGGAAAGGACAGACAGCAGAACGAGAGGGAGAGACAAAACTGGAGCCAAAAGACGAGGAACGGAGCAAAAACTAGGGGGTCCCCATTTTGAATGGGGTGATGTGTGAAAAGGTCACAACACTTACCCCCACTTCATTTCAATCAAGTGTCACACTATCTACCAATTGCACTACACTTACAGTTGATAATACATTGTATCAAAAATTGGTTGGCAGTCGTTTGTACTTGACACAATCATCCTAATATCTCCTTTGTGATTAGTCTTCTCTCTCTGTAATGTCCCCTTCTCAACAGTGATCAACGTAGTTGGCCATTAGCCTATCCCGGAAGCCCATAGGCTAGTCGGAAGCAGAAATTAGGGTTTCCTATTTTCTAGGAGGATGTTTTTGCAGTTTTGGTGGCTTGCATGTTGGAGTTTTATAGTTCTAATTATGGATTCTTTCTGGGTTTTCGAAGAGCTTCGCAGTGGTGTGACATGCAACTGAACCAGTGGACTTTTCCGAAATTACTATTTTTAGTAAGTTGCGACAGCTACTCAAAATATGGTCAAAATGCTTTTGGACACACTTACTATTTTTAGCAATATGCTATTTTTAGTAAGTACTATTTTTAGCTGGTTTTCAGCAGGCCAGTTTTGAGGCTATTTCAAGCAAGTCAGTATGAGCAATTTTGGTCTTCAACACTTTTGAGCTATTTTTGGCAAGTCAGAGCTTGAGATGGGCGCTTACTTGTTGAGGTAAAATATTTTAATAAAGTAAAAATTGTTAAGGTTGGTGGACACCTTATGGAGAAATAAGTCATTTTTATAAAGTATCTCACTTTATTATTTTGGACACCACATTATGTTTATTTGTATTTTTTGATAAAGTGAAATGCCTTCATGAAGTGGACGACTTGGAAAAGGTTGAAATGAAATGCAATTTGGAGAATAATGAAAAAGTGAATGTGAATTTGGGTTAGGCGTCCATCTTGGAGGGAGATTGAATTTGATTTGGAGACAAAAGGCTATAAATATAAGTGTTGGCTACATTCTTTTCATCCATGAAGAAATTATAAGGAAGTGCTACCGAAATAGTGATTGAATTGCTTCGAGGAATGCATACCTCCTAGCTTGTACTTAGTGTTTTTGCTTGAGAGATAGCAACTAGCTAAGTGAGAAGGTTGTTCTTTACACTGAAGAACAGATGGAGCCCATTGTAATGAAGTTGTTTGAAGTTTTCTGATGTCTTTTGGGTGTTTTGTTAGTTTATAAGATGTTGGTTTTTAGTGTGGCTGTAGGCGGTTTCCACTCATAACTCCTTAGGCGATTTTTTGTTGGTTCTGGGTAGTGTCTCATGCTTTTGTTATGGCCTAGGCATCCCTCTTTGCTGGTTTCCAGATTTTATCTTGCAGATTTGAATTTTATATTGCAGGTCGCCCCTCTTCGTAGGTCATACTATGTTTGGAAAGTGTCTTGGGAAGCGTGCATTAAATAATAGTTTACTATTGCAGCAATCTTTTGGTCTTGACTTGGTCGCCACCTCTCTTGGAGTCTATTGCTTCTTATTTCATGTTATTTGGAGGAGTATTGAGTGAGTTAGGAGCATTTTGGTGTGCTTTCTAGTTGTTAGTTTATGTTTTCAGTTTGCTGGTCTTTTATATCAGATTGTAGTAGTTGGAGTTTTTGGGCTTGTTTTTCATGGTTGTGAGTCTCTTGAAGTTTGGAAAACATTTGATATCATTTGCAGCTACTTGGACAGCAATAATACTTGGCTACTTGCATATTACACTTCCATTGTAACACTGAATCAGTAGTACTGATCAGCTCTTTTACTTTTCTGCAATTTTCTATTGTATTCCCACTCTTAGTGGAAGAAGGTTGGCCCCACCGCCTTATTTACTTTCTTGCATAAGCATTTTCATTCCCACCGTTTGGTGGAAGAAACAAGCCTCGACGTCTTACTTTTTGTACTTGCATTTCTCATCTACTGATTGGCTGAGCCGTCACTGTACTCCCACTGAATAAGTGGTTGAGTTGCATACTTTGTATTTACAGCATTTCAGTTTACAAGCTAACGATCCCCGGCGCCATATGCTCACACCTCACCTGTTATTGGGATCTTGGTGTTCATTCTTGGTGTAGGGTTACATTCCAATTTGGTTTATGATTTCTCTAACGTTAACGGGTGAAATTGCTTGTGAAAAATTGAAAAAATTGTAATGGGGTTATCTCTGTGGTATTAGAGCCAAGATCCTGCCTGTTGTGACCTTTTTCACACATCGCCCCATTGCAAATGGGGACCCCCTAATTTTGGCTTTGCTTTTGGGTCGTTTTGTCGTTGTCTCTCTTTTCTACTGTCTGTCTTTCCGAGATGTGCCCGCCGTTGAACCTTAACGTGAAATTTTGGCTGAGTCTAAAAATTAGGGTTTCCATCTTTCCGGCCAATTTGAGGTCAAGTGAGGTAAATAAATTGAAAATAAAGACTAACACTATTGTCAGTGTGCTTCTAGCAAGCTTTCACTAAAATTTCATCAGATTCTGACAACTTACTATTTTTAGTAAGTGTGTAATTCTGGGCATTCCGTCAGCACTTTTGAAGTTTCAATCGTCACACTGCATTCAGAACATGTCAAGTTACTCGCATGCAAAATTTGAGCTAAAACGGGCAACTTGCTATTTTTAGCAGTTCAGCTTCCAAGCAGATTTTAGGGCTTAGATGAAGAGTTTTTCAACGCATGTCTAGATATTCCTTCTGGGTTTTTTGAGACCTTCGCGATGATGTGACATGCAAAGCGAGATAACGACTTTCAGAATTCAGTCTTCCGAGGCTATTTTTAGGGTTTGCATGTCAGGGTTTTCTTTGCATGTCGGCATATTCTTTATGGGTTTTTCGAGAGCTTCGCGATGATATGACATGCAAAGCGAGATAATCACTCCTTCAGGAACTTGCTATTTTTAGCAGATGCATCCCGGTAGCGCCTCCCAACTCTTCAGAATCACGAGTTGATCACAATGCAATAGAAACGAGAACAAACGGAGATCGTTTGATATGCATGCAAGATGAATTAGGGTTTCCAGCTTCAGGACCCAAAAAGAGGGGTAAAAAGTCAGAATTTTGAAAAACCGGTGTAAACCACCGCGATCAGCATCTTTCAAGGAGTCTGCTGGTAAAATTTGAAGGCAAACGGAGCACTTACTATTTATAGTAAGTCATTTTGGAAACAGGCTATAAATAGAAAGTCAGCCGCATGCGCCGGCGTCAACAAGCAGGTCACGAGGTGAGGGGCGCGTCATTCGAATTTCAAGTCAAACGGAGTTGTGGAAGTCTCAGAAGCAAGCAATTACTATAAATAGTAAGCCACCTCTAGAAACATGCTATAAATAACAGATCAACACAAGGCATCAGCAGGTACAGGTCAAGCAAGTGATGAAGACCCTATGGCGCAAATTTCAGATCAAACGGAGTTGCAGAGGATGGAAAATCGAACACTTACTATTTTTAGCAGGTTGGTACAGAGGAATTAGGGTTTCCTAAATTCAAGGGCAGGACAAGACAATCATGCAAAAGCAGCATCCAGCCACGACCACCACATTTCAGGCATTCAGCACGTGAAATTTGAAGGCATTCTGAGCAATTGCTATTTTTAGTAAGTTGTTAAAAATAGCAAGTACAGACAGATATCAGGCATCAGCAGCTTACCCACACCTCGAAGTTCAAAACAAAGCAAAATCCAGCCTTTTTGGAGCTTGAAATTAGCTTGAAGTGCAAAGTTGAAAAACTTTCTAAAAATAGCAAATTAGGGTTAGCATGATCAAGTTGCCCTAAATCAGGCGAAGAGCATAAAATTCACTGAAATTGATAAATTTTCAAGTCCAGCCAGTGAAGAACGCCTTTAAAAGTTGAAGATGAGGAAGGAAATTTACTAAGGCATTGAAAATGGAAGCTCACAGGTCAAAATGCGCCCTTAGCTTGCAAAAGGATGAAAATTTTACTTAGGCATTAAAACTTGATGCTCACCCATGAAAATGCGCCCTTGAGGAAAGAATGAGGGTGAAAATCTTCTAAGTGTTAGAAACTTGAAGTTGCCTACTCCAAATGCGCCCTTGAGGTTAAAGCTTGATGAAATTTTCTCTAAGTTATCAAAATTTGAAGCTCAAGCCCCAAAATGCGCCTAAACTTGCATGTGGAGCTTCAAAATTTTCTAAGTATCAAAAATTGGAAGTAGGGGGTCCTAAATGCGCCCTAGCTTGAGAAGGTGGTTTGAATTTTTTTCTAAATCTGGAAAGTTGAAAGCTCCATGGTGAAGTGCGCCCTTGAACTTGAAGTTGGAGTAAAAATTCACTAAGTGTTGAAAATTAAAAGCATGAGGGGCTAAATGCGCCCAGCTCAAGAGAGGAGATGGAGAAAGTTTCTAAGTGTCAAAATTGAAAGTTGCCCCTGCCAAATGCGCCCAGGAGCTAAGGAGGCCAAGTGTTGAAAAGTTTAAAGTATGGAAATTGAAAGCAGACCCTGCCATTTGCGCCCTCAAGCTTGAAGAGCTTGAAAAATATTCTAAGTATGAAAAGTGAAAGCACACCCTCCAAAATGCGCCCTTGAAGAGGATGGAAGCAAGTAAAATTTTCTAAGTCTTGGAAAGTGGAAGGTGACCCTAGTAAATGCGCCTAAGTTAGAAGCATGGGGGAAATTTTTTTTTCTAAGGCACCAAAACTTGAAGGAGGCACCCCTTAATGCGCCTTGACTCATGAGAGGCTCCATGAAATTTGCCTAAGTGTGGAAAATTAAAAGTAGAGGGCCTCAAATGCGCCTCACCTTGCATAAAAATTTGAAAAAGTTTCTAACTCTGTGAAATTTGAAGTTCATCCCTCCATTTGCGCCCAAGGAGAAGAGAAGGTGATTGAAAATTTTCTAAGGCATTTAGGCTTGAAGTTGGACACCTTAAATGCGCCCTTGCCAAATGGAAGTCGGGTAAAATTTCTAAGTGTTACAAATTGAAAGTAGCCCCTCTCATTTGCGCCCCAGCTTCAAGGAAGAGATGGAAAATTTTCTAAGTGGTTGAAAATGAAAGTATAGGGGGTGAAATGCGCCCCACCTTGCCAAGGTAGTATGCTAGCTAAAAGTGTTCTAAGTGTTGCAAAATTGGGAGAAGACCCCTCCATATGCGCCTGGAAAGAGAAGAAGAACTTGAAAAAATTTTCTAAGTGTTTTAAATTTGAAGTGCACCCTTTAAAATGCGCCCAACAAAGGAGGGAAGTCCTTGAAATTTTCTAAGTTATGAAAACTAGAAGCTTGCCTAGCCATATGCGCCCTCAAGGTATTAGAAGGCAAGTGGAAATTCCAAGGCGTGATGCATGCAAAGTGAAAGATTCCAAGGCGTTGAGCTAGGAAATATGCTAAGTATGGAAAAATTTGAACCTCAACCCCTTGACTACGCCTTTGACTTGTGGAAAGATAAAAATATTCTAAGTATGTGAAACTTGAAGTGTGACCCTCTATTTGCGCCTAGACTTGAAGGGATAAAGTTTTATGAGGCAAGAAGGAATTGGCTGTGAAATATGCCAGAAGGTGCCAGCTTCATGAAATTGTTAAAATTTTCAAGGCCGAGCAAGGAAAATTTGCCCAGAGATGAAGAATGAGGATAAATTTGATTGAGAAATATTTTTCTAAGGTTTGAAAATTCAAAAATTAAATGTACCCCTTCGTTTGGATACACATGAATTCGATGCTTTCTGGGGGAAATTTTCTTCTGGGTATTGGACGTCTGCGATGAGGAATGGATTTCAAAGTCTTCCACAGCTTGCCAGGAATTCTGAGGTGAAGATTTTTGATGAGCACCAGGTTGATGAATTTCCTAAGGAAAATTTGAGAAATTTTCTAAGGCAAGGAAAAATGTGTTAAAAATGCCTTGGCGGATGAATTTGAAAATGATCGCCTAGATGATTTTTGATCAAGTTCCTGATGAAAACATTTTGCTCGAGCCAGGGTTGGATGAAATATCAGAAGTGAAGTACGCCCAGGCAAAAGACAAGATGGGTTGAAAATTTGGCTAAGGCATGAAGAATTTGAACGCGAAGTTGGCTAAGGAAAAACGATGAGCCCTTGAAGATCAAAGCGTGAAAATCAGGTAAGTAAGGTGAATTTATATTATGAAGTGTTCTAATGCTCTTCTCCTTGCTTGTTTTGCAGGAGGAACGTCGAGGCCGGGCGGTGATGACTTAAGTGATGAAGCAAATACTCCAAGACTACATTTCAGCCTCGAAGGAAGAAAGTTGCGAAAAAATGGCTAAGTCTTGGGACTTAGTGACAGAGAGGAAATGTTTTCAAAACTCAAGATGGAGAAAGGAATGGAAGCTCAAGCGAAGTTGAAGAACAACGTCAAGGAGAGGATCGAGAACATTGTGAACGCATCTACAAACGGGAATCTTCTAGAAGATGGTGGCCATTAATTGCTCATTTATTGCCCCACTCTCCATTGTGGCGGTTTTTAGGGTGAATCTTGTTTAGGGCTGAGGTGGCACAATCTGGGCCATCCAGCCGATTGTAATTTGAGCCGTCCGTTGGACTTGGCCAGCTATATAAGGGGGGGAAGTCCTCCTCATTTGTACTCAGTAGAATTAGAGAGTAGAAGTTAGACGATAGACATAGAGTAGAGGGACACCTTAGAAGTAGCTTAGTATAGATTGATAATGTAGTTGAAGAAGGAAAGTTTTCCTTTGAAAAATTTGCAAGAGATTGTTGTGTAAAACTCTCCCAATAAAAAGAATTTTCATTGATGATGAATTTCGTCTTTTGTTGTGAGTAGCTAGCAAGGTTTCTTCGTCCTTCTGATTCGAGTAGTGACTTAAAGTAGAATAAGTTTCATTTCATGCAAGCAGTAGATAGTAATTGTGGAATGTGGTCTTCAATTTGAGCAAACTTCGTCTATCCATACCACTAGTGTGTTCGATGATGGTGAATGCGCCTTGTGTGGTCAACTGGAATATCATGTACTTATCTTCGATCATGATTTGTATGTTTATATGCGTCGTTTTGATGGTATTTTCATGCTAAGTTGTGATCTGAACACCTTGAGCTACTCCTTTGAAGATTGCACCGGTTCTGTAGAGGCTGTCCGAAGTGAGGCAAAGCAGAGCCTGGTTGAAGCTTGTGAGAATTGATTGCCATGTCCACGCCTTAGAGTAGATTAGAGCTCTCCAAACCCTGCATTTTAAATTCAGTACTTTCAAGTTACAAGAACTTCATAGACAAATCTTTCGAGCATTTGAATTCCTTTCTCCGCTGCTGAACAATTCCGTAAGTCCCCTTGAAATACCAGCAAATCACATTGAGCTAGCTGAGCCTATTCGCACTGAAAGAACCTTGGAGTTGAACGCATGAACTTTCTTGCAATCTTAGCATGCGGAATACTTTGATCAAGAGAGAATAGGGTAGCCGTTGGCGACTTTATTCTGCGTTGGTGCGGTCACGAAAAACACATCAACACTGCCATCCTGTGACCATCAAAGTTCAGTTGTCAGATGGTGCGATAGAGAAAACAAATACTTCACAAGAAGTCAAGCAAGAACTCAACATCAATATCCACCAATTCCTGAGGGAGAGACACTTTCAGAGGCTTTGAAAGAGACTGGTAAAGCAGTTGAAAACATGTTAGAAGGTCCTAAACTTTCAATGGAAGAAAAGGAAGCTATAATGGAAAGGAAATTTGATGGCATGATAGATATGATGTTGCGGTTGCTAGCAAGAATGGATCAGCTAGCGACTCAAAATCAGCCCCAAAACCAACACAATAATGTTGGGGAAAACAGCGGTATCAATGGCAACAGAGGGAGACACAGAACTATCGGCCAACATGAGGCCACCTCTAGAGTATCAGCCTCTAAACCTCTTTTCCCTACATTCACTCAGAGGGAAGAACCACAAAGGGAAGAACCACAAGCGGAGCCCGTGTACCTTTTGCAGGAATGGCGGAAGAATTGAATACCGTCCTCCTATGGGCCCTAGAACAGATTATTAGCAAGCCCTTGGAAAGGTGACTTTGGCTCACTTTGATGGAAGTGATAAATGTACAGCAAGATCGTGGGTTCAGAAGCTTGACAAATACCTCTCACTAAGACCTATGCCTAAAGAAGATGCCATAAAGTTTGCAACCTTGCACTTGGAAGGAGCTGCCCATGAGTGGTGGTATCATGGTTTGGTCACTCTTGGCCACAACCTCATCCAAACATATAAAGAGTTCACCAACAAGCTGATCAAGAGGTTTGATACTAAGGATCCTGAAGTGAAGTTTCGTGAGCTTGCCCAGCTGAAACAACATGGCTCATTGGTTGCATATATTGCAGATTTTCAAAGGCTTTCCGTGATGGTGCCCAACATCACTAAAATAAGACTTGTTATGTTGTTCTCAGAAGGATTGATGGAACCATTGAAGGGGTGGGTAAAGGCATTCGATCCACCAAGTTTGGATGAAGCTATCAAGAAAGCTAGACACATGGAGTTGGCTGCCCCTAGGCATAAATTTTAGTCGAAGCCCTTTTCAATTAAGAAGGACAACAAGCACTCATCAAGTCAGCCCAAGAAATTTCCAACAAAGATATCTGAAGAGCTTCGAGAGCAGCTAAGAAAGGATGGAGTTTGCTACACTTGCCGTGAGCCTTGGTCAAAGGGTCACCGATGCTATGGAAAGAGCAAGGCACATCACATGGAAGCCTATTCTGATTTTGGATCAGAATCTGATTTTGGATCAGAATCTGATTTCTTAGAATAGCAGTCTGATTTTGGGGACAGCGAAGAAGAAAAGGCTTTAGAAGAGTTCAATCATGAGCAAGGAGTTGGGGGCCCCATTGCCCAACTCTCTAGTTTTCAAAAGAATGAATCTTTCAAGGTTCATGGTATGCTTGGAGGGCGTCGAATTGTTGCTTTGATTGACACTGGAGAAACACACAATTTCATTGATGAAAGGGTGGTTGCAAAGAGAGGACTAAAACCTGAAGAATTTGAAGGTTTCAAAGTCATGGTAGCAAATGGGTTTCAAATCTCTTGCAATCAAAAGGTTGCTAACATGTCTTTGCAATTGGGCAACCATGAGGTCAAATATGACTTCTATGTTTTTAGCATTGGAGATATGGATGTTGTCTTTGGAATTCAATGGTTGTGATCTCTTGGAGAGATCTCTCTAAATCTGCAAACAATGGAGCTGAAGTTTTGATCCGATCGAAAGAAGGTGATGCTAAGAGGAATGTCAAACGATGGCCCACGAATTGTATCCTTCAAAAGAATGGAGAGGTTGATTCAACATGATCAAGTTGAGTGAGCAGCAGAGTGTGATTCTACCAGCTGATCCAGTTGAAACAAAGAGGCACTATCCACCTAATATCTAGTCTTGCTCACTAAGAAGAGTAAGGTCTTTGCTGATCTACCTCTTGAGAGACCTCCTGAAAGGGGAACTAAGCACGTCATAGAACTTGAAGAAGGGGCCAAGCCAGTGATCACAACCCCATACTGGTATTCTAAGAAGCAAAAACATGAGATTGAGAAGTGTATAGGTGTGAATTTGCACCCCATGTGTAAATTCCCCCTTTTGCCCTCTCCACTTTAGAAAACCAAGTTCGGAGGCTTAATTCCACCTAAGCCCACTGCTTGCATCCCACTTGGCCCCTGTTTTGAGCATCGGTGGAGGCGTTTCTGTCGGGGATGCCCACGCGGCGCGCAAACATCCATGCAGTGCCCTTACATCCCTAGCAGATTCTTGCGGTTGAACCTGCAAAGGCGTTACACTTCTCATTGGGAGTTAAGTTGTAATGCCCCCTTCAGCCGACTGACTCAAATATGGCCGTTTCTTTTATTCCTTCTTCAAATTCATCTCTTGAACAAGCTTTTCATCTTCTACACAATCCTCTAAGCATTCAATCCAGCTTCTTCACAACTTCAAACACTCATTCTATCACTTCACAAGCTCACTTTCACTCACTTCAAGCATACAAGCTCTCCATTGCAGCAAACACAACACTCCATCTTTGGTAGAACAAGTTGGGAATGAAACACCATTGCAGCAAAGGCTCAAGTACTCTCATTTTCTCCCCCAAGTAGCGTTGAGTGCTTTTGGTGGAGGTGGTAAGCTTCCCTTTCTTTCCTTCTATCACTTGGTTGAGTTAGCACTTTACTGTTTTGCAGTGCTTTTGCGCTTTTCACTACATTACTTTCTTTATCTCGTTTCCTTAGCTATCCATGGAGCTGAAAACACCTAAATGGGGGTCTGACTGAAGCAAGCCCCTATACAACCACCCAACATTTTCCTCTCTTTTTGTGTGTAGGAGTACGCACTTTAGCGAAACTAGTTGGTGACTAAATTTCTTAGTGAGATCATTCTTTCCCTTTTCACTTTTTCCTTTCTGCTTTATAATATTAGAGAATACTTTATTTCCTTAATCGCATCATTTTGGCCCTTTAGTTAGTTAGCTAGGCCATCAGCTAGTTTTTCTAGGTTTGACCTCGTCTTCACTGTTGTTTGGCCATATAGACGCTAGTGCACTTTAGAGACGCCAGAGCACCACGCTCTCGTCCAAAGACCGCGCTTTCGTCCTCGGGCAGAGAGCTTCCCGAAGCATAGTGTTGGACCTAAAAATCAGCTCGCCTAGCCCCACTTCAAAATTTGGGATCGCAGAGTGGTTGTAGGATTTTATAGTCCTCATCATTCTCATCCTCATACCCTAGACATCCCATCTACCTGAGGTAAGTGGGCAACCTCTCGCGTCTTGGCCCTCCGTGACCTGGGGTCTTGCACGTGGTGGTCCCCTTTCTTACAAGAAGAACATTAGAGAACTCTTGGAGATGGGTTTCATTTGCACATGCAAGAGTCCTTTTGCTTCAGCAGTTGTGCTCGTGAAGAAGAAAGATGCCACCATTCGCATGTGTGTGGACTACCGTGTGTTGAATCAAAAAACAATCAAGAACTGGTATCATATTCATAGGATAGATGAGATCATTGATGAGCTACATGGAGCCAACTTCTTTTTGAAGATTGATCTAAGGTCGGGGTACTATCAGATTCACATGAGGGGATCAAATGTTGAGAAGACGGCATTTTGATGCCATTATGGTCATTTTGAGTTCTTAGTCATGCCCTTTGGGTTGACTAATACTCTTGCTATCTTCCAGTCTTGTATGAACCAAATATTTCCAAACCAGTTGAAGAAGTTTGTATTGATTTTCTTTGATGATATTCTCATTTTCAACAAGACACGGGAAGAACATCTTAAACATTTGGAGGAAGTGCTTAGCATCCTAGAATCAGAGAGTTTTTTTGCCAAAGAGTCCAAATGTGAATTTGGAATAACGGAGCTGCTCTACCTTGGTCACATAATCAGTGCGGAAGGGGTGAAAGTTGATCCAGAGAAGATCAAGGCAATCTTGAATTGGCCACCTCCTAAGAACTTGACGCATTTGAAGGGGTTCTTGGGTCTTTGTGGCTTCTATAGATGATTTGTGAAAGGCTACTCTCAAATTGTTGCTCCTCTTACTGATCTCACCAAAAAGGGAGCCTTTGTTTGGTCAGAAAAGGCACAAGAGGTTTTTGATAAGTTCAAGAAGATTATGAGTTCATGTCCAGTTTTGGCTATACCAGATTTCACCAAGCCATTTGAGCTGCAATGTGACGCATTAGGAGGAGTTGGTGTTGTTTTGATGCAAGAAAAACGTCCTATTGTGTTTGAAAGCAGAAAGCTAAGAGGCGTAGAGAAGACTTATTCCATCTATGACAAAGAAATGCTTGCAATCATGCATGCATTGGCCAAGTTTAGACAATACTTGGTGGGGAGCAAATTTGTTGTCAAAACTGATCACAATAGTCTCAAACACTTTATGCACCAAAAGGATTTGAACAAAAGGTAGCAAAAGTGTGTGAGTAAGCTTCAAACTTATGATTTTGACATTGAATATGTCAAAAGTAAGAACAACATTGTGGCGGATGCACTATCAAGAAAGCCTCATTTGAACTCATTGTGTGAGCTTACTACTGATTGGAAGGAGTTGTTGCTTGTTGATTATGCCAAAAAATTAGTTTGCAACCAGCATTGTTGAAGGTACTTTTCATGATGAAAGGTACAAGGCGGTTGATGGTTTGATACACTGAAAAGGGAGAATCTTCTTGGTGCCCAAATCTAAGCTTAAAAAGAAGATTTTGTAGACTTTCCATGGCATTCCACTTGTTGGTCATCAAAGTTATTTCAAGACCTATAGACAGATCCGTGAAAGATTTTCATGGAAGGGGTTAAAAGATGATGTCTTGCACTACATTAAGGACTGTCACACTTTCCAAATGAACAAGAATGAGCATACATTTCCAGCCGGTTTGTTGCAGCCTCTACCAATTTCCAATCAAAACTGGGAAAGTATATCGATGGACTTCATCACAGGGTTGCCAAAAGCTCAAGGCAAAGATTGTATCTATGTTGTGGTTGATAGATTAACCAAGTTTGCTCATTTTTTTGCAATCACTAGTTCATTTTCAGCAACTCAAGTTGCAGATTTGTTCTTTCATGAGGTGTTTAGATTGCATGGGTTGCCAAAAAACATTGTGAGTGATAGGGACAGCAAGTTCCTAAGCACTTTTTGGCAAGATGTTTTCAGATTGAGTGGTACAGTGCTCACTCCAAGCACTAGTTATCACCCACAAATTGATGGGTGAACGGAGATTGTGAACAAGTTGTTGGAGGGCTATCTCAGAAACTATGTCTCGAAACAACAAAAAGCTTGGGTGAGATGGCTTCAGTTAGGAGAGTATTGCTACAATTCATCCTTCCACATGTCTATCAGAATGTCTCCATTCATGGTGCTTTATGGATATGAGGCCCCTAGCTTTGTCTTGTGACCTTTTCACACATCGCCCCATTCAAAATGGGGACCCCCTTATTTTTGCTCCGTTCCGGTCTTTTGGCTTGGGTTTTTCCTCTCTCTCTCGCTCTGTCTCCTTTCTGGTGTCCGTCTTCCGGGGGTTGTGTCGTCTTTGAGCTTAAACGTGAAAATATTGGCCAAGTTTAAAATTAGGGTTTCATCATTTTTGGTCAATTCAAGGTCAAGTAAAGCGAGAAAATTGAAAATTGAACTTAACAATATTGTCAGTAGGCATCCGGCAGGTTTCCAGCCAGTTTTCATTGAGTTCCGAGGTACTTACTATTTTTAGTAAGTCTGCTATTCAGAGCAATTTGTCAGCTATTTTGAGATTCCGATCATCACACTGCATTCAGAGTGTACCAGGCTGCTTGCATGCCAAATTTGAGCAAAAACGGATAACTTACTATTTTTAGCAGTCCGGCTTCCAGGGCTAATTTCAGGGTCCAGATGCAGAGATTTTCTTTGCATGTCCGGATATTCCTTCTGGGTTTTTCGGGACCTTCGCGACGATGTAACATGCAAGCCGAGATGACCACTTTCAGGATTCAGCCTTCCGAGGCTATTTTTAGGGTTTGCATGTCGAGCTTTTCTTTGCATGTCAGGTGATTCCCGATGGGTTTTTCGAGAGCTTCGCGATGGTGTGACATGCAAACGAGAATTCTCACTCAGTAAGGAACTTGCTATTTTTAGCAGGTGTGTCCCGGCAGCCGCTTCCCAGCCGGTCAGGATCCGCAGTGCGATCTGCGAAAGCGAGAGCAAGCGAATCTTTTTGATACGCATGCAATGCAAATTAGGGTTTTCCGGCTTGGGCTAAAATAGGCATCGAAGTCAAAATCTTGAAAGCCAGGTGTAAACCACATCAGCGATCGGCGTTCTTCAAGCTATCTGTTTGGTGAAATTTCAAGTCAAAAGCGGAGCACTTACTATTTATAGTGCGTCAAATTGGAAACGTGCTAAAAATAGTAAATCAGCTGCATGCGTCAGTGTCAGCCAGCAAGTCACGTGGTGAGGATCGCCTCATTCAAATTTCACGTCGATCGGAGCTTGGGAGCTATCAGAATCAAGATCTTACTATTTTTAGTAAGCCACCCTCAGAAACAGGCTATAAATAGCAGGGTGACTAAAAGTTGCAGTGTCGACAGGTTGAAAAGGTTATGAAGAAGCTATGTTTGAAATTTCAGGCCATTCCGAGCTTCAGAGGTACAAATTCAGAGAACTTACTATAAATAGCAGGGCACGTAGGCTGGCGAGGATGATGAAAATCTTGTCCAAGTCTGGAGTCTCGTCCAGCAGGCCTGGCAAAATGCGCCCAGATTGATGAAGAGGCATAAAAAATTCAAGATACAAGTTCATCCACCACACAGGGCAAAATGCGCCTAGGGTGAGAGAAGTCAAAGAAAGTCAACAGAATTTCATCCTGCTCAGGCCTCCAAATGCGCCCAAAATGGAAGAGGAAAAAGTTGAAAAAGTTTCTAAGTATGAGAAATCCGCCTCAGGGGTCAAAATGCGCCCATCCTTCACAAGCATGAAAATGCGCCCAACTTTCAAAGAGTCAACAAGGTCAAAGCAAACTCGTCCTTCTTCAAGGCTAAAATGCGCCCAAACTGGGCCATGTAAGGACAAAAATCGGAAGTTGAGGGGTCACCCAAAGATGTTGGAGATTTCATCCTCCACTAGTATGAAAATGCGCCCAACTTGCATGCTCGTCCTCCTCACCCTCCTAAATGCGCCCAAATGAGCTCACATGAAGACAAAAAACGGAAGTTGAAAAGTCAAGGCATTTGCAAGTTCGTCCTCCTCCTACAAGGAAATGCGCCCATGTTTGCATGTGAAAAGTAATTAAGGGTGGTGAATAAGGCGAAAATGTTACCAAGACATGGTGAAAGATGGTAAAAGAAAGGCGTCATCCCTCTTCATGTGTAAAATGCGCCCAAGGTAAGTTAAGTATGATATGCGCCAAGGGTGGTGAAGGAAAGGTGGTGGGCGTGATTTTTTAAATTCCCTCTCAAGGTGTGATATGCGCCCAAGGTGGTAGGCCTTAGTGAAAACTTTGCTAGG
>VDFB02342856.1:0-18942 GCA_007258455.2 Sequoia sempervirens
CTCCTCAGGAGTGATGTTCTTGAACTCTTCCATTAGTTAAACTTTTACTTCATCATCATTCTCCTGGTCTAACCTATCATATCTCAATTCTCTTCTCCTCTTCCATTTATCTTGATATTCTTCCAGTTTCATTCTCCACACTAATTGCAAGAAAACTAGAGTTTTTACAAATGCATTATCATCTAGAAACTCCTTACATGGTTCCATTCTTGCATCTTGCACACATTTTCCTTTCATATCCAGATCAGAGAGCACCAATTCAACTGGCCTAGGAGGGGAAGGCATACCCATCTGCATGTCCTGGTTAGTGACAACAATCTCATCCACCCAATCCTCTTGTGATTGTTCAATTCTTTTCCTTTTAGGGCTTGGCTCTAATGGTGGTGGTGAGGGACTATTTTTAGGTGATGCTTCCAAATCAATAATTTGAATTTCCCAAGACATTTTGAGCTTTAGACCTTCTTGTGTAGCCAATTTCATTATTTGTTTTCCTTTTCTATCCTCTTCTTCAAAATCACTACTATCATTTCTCTTCCTTCTGTAAATAGGCAATCTTTTTGTAGGTTGGTAAGTTGGCCTTAGTTCAATTGGCCTAGCATCTTGCTCCTGTATGCCCAAATCTGACTCCAAGTTTACCTTCTTGGTCATCAAGGTGCCCATGATTTCTTGTAAGTTGCCCATCAAGAAGTCAATTTTCTTATGATATGGACTGAACTCCATCAATGGATCATATTTTAGATCCATTTTGTGCAGTATAGCCAATATCTTGTCATAAGCTATCCATTTCTCCTTGTTCAACTCCTGGATATTTAGGTCAAATTCATTTCTAATCAAGTCTTCAGGGAAGTTGAACTCATGCACAAACTTACCACCTTTTATTATTTTTTTGAAAAGCACAAAGAAGCCCTCAGGATCATGTTGTTGCTTGGGACCACACCTCAAATGGTATTCTTCAAAAAAATTCCCAAAGTGTACCCAACCTCCCTTTGAAAAGACAAAATTTGATACCACTGTGCAATCCAGGAAAAAAGTTCCTTTACCCTTCCCAGTAAGGTTGTCCTCATGGATACAACCAATCTGCCACATAACTTTTATAAATCCTACTCTTGGTGGCACATTGTATGGAAATATATGAGGAGTCCCCTAAAAACCATACACCCTCAAGATAGTGTTGACTGGGTATGAAATAATATCACCCTAGTTATGGCAAACCTTCAATTCTAGCTTCCTCCCCTTTGGTCTGAGGAAATCATGCAACTCCTTAGGAATCCTGGGTATATTTACCATCAGCCTTGCTCTCAATCTAGAAGGAAAACAATTATCAAAATGCACATAATTGGTGTTCTCCCTGTTACATGATAAATCTACAGTCCACACCTACACTGGCAATCTTTCTCAATTCACCCACTGCCTTAACTCCATCTTCTCATAGAAGAATTCAACATTCTTATACAAGAACATATACATTAACATGGAATACTAGAAGAATGGAGTTCCTGTATCATTTTTCTAGAGAATTTGATAGCCCTTCATGTATCTTTTCAGCCAACAAAGAAGGAAAATCATAAATCACTGAGAAATTAGGGTGTTGTATTTGCACCCCCATAAACATGTAAGCAATAGGCATCACCGTGTTGGGGTGAAAACGCAAAATTTGGCACAATGAGTAAAAGGTGGCCAAGAAATGATTTGCAAAGCAATTCAGTCTAAAAGGTTCTTGGTCATTAGGGCTAATATGGAATTTTGAACCTCCTACCCTAGCCAAATGAGGTTGGAGCAACTTAACTCTGAAAAGTGATTTCGACCTCCCATATTCCTATTTCATCTCTTCAAGATCAATAGGAACCAAGAATGTACTAGGCTCACTCAAATCAAAAACCTATCAAAATTCCTCTTTGTTGTTGCTTAATAGAACCTTTCCAGACATTATCTCAAATCACTCGTGTGACAGGGTCATATTGTGTAGCCACTGCCCTAAGCAAGTCTACATCAAGGAACACATTCGGTATCACCAGTGTCCCCATATCATACATCCAACCATTAGAAAAGGGGTGGGGAAAATTCCTCTATCCAAACCATAATCTGAACACCTCTAGACCAGTAAGAGGAACCCTAACATCGGCTATGTTGGAACAATTATATACTAATCCCTCCCCTAGAGTTTTTCCTCGCATCAAAACCAACCCCTTCTTCCTATCATTCATTGACAAGGGCAATTGATCTAGGAAATCATTATATATGTTTCTACTTAAATAATCAATCTGGCCAGAGTGTTGCTTTGTCGGTGCCATCTTGAGTAAACTAGGGATTCCTTGTTATCTCAAACCTTAAACAAACTAGGGCTAAACAAAATATGAAATTACAGAACAAAACTTTGCAATTTCCCACAATTCAATTAACTTATAGCCCTAAAATGATTATCAAAAAGCCCTCCAACAAGCACATAGCAAATTTTCCCCAAATTTAAATTCAAACCAACCAAGAAACACACAATTGAACTCATGGCTTTGCGCTTGCAGAAACCCAAATCTTTTTTGTAACAATTTGTAAATTCATCCTTGGCTCCATGACTACTCCGCAAAGATGTTTTGAATGCTTTGTGACACCAAAAGTAGAAGAATAGTTGCTTTATTTCGATCAAACCCTGGTAGTAGATGTCATGTCTGCCATTAAAGCTTCCTCGCACACTGCATGAATGACTCCAATTGCATTGGATACAAATTCAAATATTAGTCGTCGATCCTTCACCTTGGTCAGATCATCAAACAACTGCCTTCAAATTGAAAATTGACACAATCTCCATCATGGCAACAAGGGGCCCACCATACTACATATTTCCAATGAAATCCACGTGGCACTTTCCCACAATATCACAATCGATAAATACTTCACAACTTCAAATCACGCGATGGCGGGCAACTGTGGATCTTCAACCATCAGCAATCTAGTTCATCCAACACAATCGCCAACTTTTGTCCTTAACCATCTAGCACCTCTCCTACTGAGATTATAACATCTCTGTTGATTTGAAACACGTGCATCTCATAAACACTTTAGTAATCCGTTGCATAATGTATTAAAACCAAATAGATGTATCAATGTATTTTATCATCCCTTCGGCTTCACTAAATGAGACACATGGCACTTGCCTATGATATCATGATCAACCAAAATAGTGTGGTGCGGTCATCACGAGATGGCGAGGAACGACTGAGATCAAACGATGATTGATCTACGGTCATGTGAACTTGTACCTCTACAAAATAAAAATAAAAATTAAAGGACTAAGGGGACATCACTAGGCCGACGACAAACAATGACATAAGTTATCATTTAAATGAGGGAGCACGAGACCATCCAAGACTTAGGAAAATAAATTCAAGCGAAGGAAATAAAGTGATAAAACAAAAGGGGGCCTAGCCTAGACAAAGTGATGGGGCTTAAGTTTTTTAAAAACCTTCCTAAAAAGTAATGGCCAAATAGATCCCACCCAAGGTGTAAGATGAACACTAGGGTTTTATATGAAGACAAAGGTAAAACCCCAACCTTAGGCTTTTCCCAAACACCATAGATGACTAGAGACATAAGGCAGGATAAAAGAGAAAACGGAGAACAAAACTTTGAAGTTCCATCATGTCACATGAGGGATAAGAGCTAGTTTTAGGAAATGCACTAGGGCATATCCTTGTATGAATGGTTAGGATTTGGAGATGTAGTATGAAATGAATGGATGGGATAAAAATTTAGCTTGGCTTTCAACAAGTGTTTAGGTTCAATGAATTTAAACAAGGTCTTAGTTAGTCATCTAACTCTCAATAATTAATTAAATAATAACCGTCTTATTTAATTAATTATTGGAGAAAGGTGATGTGGAAGGATACATTAAATAAATAGATATATCAATATTTATTTATTAAAGTGGGGGATAAAGATGAAGGATAAATAAATTAAATAAATATAGAATATTTATTTCATTAATGGATAGGATAGGGTAAATTCAAGTGTGGTTAGGTACATGGTGAATTTTCATGTGTGCACAAGCTCTTCCCTCTTGTTTAACCAACTATTTATTTTTCCACTCACAAATACTATGTGGGAAACGATGGTGGACCTATGGTAGTTTTTTTCAACTAGATCTCTTAACCTTTTGATTAGTGCCCCAAATTCTCTCTTATTGCTTTCTATTTGACCTAATATATTTAATTATGTTCTTGGAGGATGTCAATGCATTGAAGGAGGGGTTTGTTGGGGTTGTTATTTAATAGGGTTTTGATGATGAGATGAATTAGGTTTTGATCAACTAGTAGTGCATTATCAACTCCTAAAAACAAAACAAAATCCACCCTAAAAACTAACTAAAGCTATTTATTTAATTGAATTTTTACACTTAAAAAAAGCTTCCCTCTTCCACATCGATGATGTCATGTCAACATTTTTGCAATGATTTGGTGGAAAAACGATGATGAAAGGCCTATCTCATAATGTGAGCACGCTTCATCAAAGTTGCAAACCATGGGTTTGCTATAGGGCATGGATAAAAAAGTTGTGAAATGAGTTTTTTAATTTTTTAAACAAAGAGAGAAAAATGCACTCGCATTACACTCTCTAGGGGGTTAAAAAGTGGGGTGACCACTTTTTGATGTAACATTGAAAGGCATTTCTTTTTAATATTTTCATTATTTTTTTTTAATTATTATAATCATAAAATTGTTATAAATTAATGAAAATAATTAAAAATGCTATTAGATGATAATAAAAATAATAAATATTCAAATATAAATATTCAATATTCATAATAATCAATAAAATTAACTTGAAAAGATGTCTTAATTAAATTATGTAAAAACTTCTCTATAAAGATTTCAGATTATACTTCATAAAATAAAATAGTTCAATAAGTGTGTATATATATATATAATCAAATTGCATAAATATAAAATCCCGACGGTCTAAATACCACCCCGCCAAATAGAGGAAAACGAGTCGCCTATCACATGTATGGAAATAAATAGAATGGCTCTCCTTTCCTTTCAGAGAGCGAGCAATTGAAGGGTTCATCCAAAGTGGGGTGGAGAGTAGCACTTGTCTCCTCCGCCTCCAAAGCTAAACAGGTAACTACTCTGTCAATACCCAGAGATATGGCCGTTGCATTAGAAATTCAATGCTTTTTCTACAGTCTGGTAAGAAAAAACTAGTTGCGTTTCTTGGGTTCAGAGTATATTTCTTTATTCAAATTGTCTGATCTTCATCCAAAATTAAACGTATAATTTATCAGATTATATTTTCAGCATTAGAATTAGATTTGCGTGCATCTACATATAGTATAAGAAGAATTCTAAGGGATGGTATTGCAGGGGTGGCATGGATCCTTCGGAATGGCCCGCATGGCTGGCTGATAATTCCAACGTTGATGATAGCTTTGTGATTACAAGGTTCCCGCACACGGTATACTTAAGGCGCTGTGTAACAGTTCAACATCACAGACTTGATCCATCCATGGAGGGGGCATTGACGACTCACTGTGAAAGTTGCGGGACTGTAGTGCGCATGGCATTACAACCCAGTGGGGGTTGTGGATATGTGGAGTATGCAAACGAAGATTCCGCCATAAACGCCATTAACATTCTTAATACTGCGCCTCTTGATATTCAGAGAGGAGAAGATACATTTTGGAAGCTCCAGTTGAAAGTCAGGCGAACATGCTTCAAAAGAACGGCTCCCCAAATGCCATTAAATCCACCACTATAGCTTTTTCTCCTGTCTCTTGTGTCTGGGCCACATGTTCATCTTCTTCTTCTTTTCATGAATATTTTGTTTTTGTAATCACTTCACTGGAAAACATGGTCTTCTTTATGTCAGCCTTAATTGATTGTCACCGCCCACATCGTTTAAGCGTCTGTGACCACCGCCGTCTTCGAAGATTGACATGAGAGCTTTAATAAGGTCGATCATAAAAATGGACCGCACCAGTTTTACTTGACGATCGCCTGCGTTTGTAATTTTTATTTTCTTTCAAAATAGAAGATTGATCCTTCTTTAATGTTGAAAAGTAATTGAACAATTTATTGGGAAGCCCGTCGGTTTTCTTTTCAAGTAAATATTGTAAACCCAAATTTAAAGATAAAGACTTCCCCACCTAGCTATGTGGAGACTACGGAAAACAGAAATGGTTTGTGTAATTGTTATATTAGTTTTTGGTATGATTATGGTGACATCTTCTATAATATTTTAGGAATAATTAGTTGATAGGATACATATAGTGTGAGATTTGAGTCTAAAAGAAGTCTCATGTTTGCAAACTACTTTTGAGTCATCGGAAATTAACTTTTATCTATCGTTAAATGGTAAATCAACTGGTTTTATTTGTTGTTAAATGATAAAAGATAAATAAATATTCATTTGCCAATCAAATTTTATTTCCTTTTGCAGTATCTTTTGGAAATTTGATAGCAACTTTCTTTTTCCACTTACATTGCTTTAAGTTTTAAATCTTAATTCAAATATTTTAAAATCAGATAATATGTTTAAATCTTAATTCAAATATTTTAAAATCAGCTAATATGTTTTAAATCTTAACTTGATTGCAACTTTCTTTTTCCACTTGCATTGCTTTAAGTTTTAAAACTTAGTTTAAATATTTTAAAATAAGATAATATGTTTTAAATCTTAACTTGATGGCAACTTCCTTTTTCCACTTGCATTGCTTTATGTTTTAAATCTTCATGCAACCATTTCAAAATCAAATAATTTCTTATAAATATAGTTGAATTAAGAATAAAAATATACTTGAATTTAGTAATTACTCTACAAAAGAACTCTTGAACACCACAACATTCATCTTGTGCAATCTAGTATTTCTTTTCACAAAGTAGATCTAATTGCTAATTTATTCTTTGGTATTAAATTTGTTTACTGCAATTCTTTCAAAATAAATAATTAGTAATATCAAAATTTCTTTTAAATATTATTTTTTGCTTACTAATATCAAATTTTCAACCTATTCTCATTGTGGATTTATACTAGCATACATATATTAAATATTAATATATATAAAATACATCAAGAGTTATCCTTCTGGAGGCGCCTATTTTCATAATTTTTTCTCTAACCAAAACTCTAATCCTAACCCTAATTGAATGCTATTTTAAATTGTAACTATTTTTTTTCTTTCAGATTACCGCTTTAACAAAATTGACAGCTTTCATAAAAAGAAAACTATTTTTTAAATTCATTTTAGTAAGTTAAAAGTAATGAGTGTGTTTTTTTAAAAGATAAGAAGATAATATATTTTTTATTCTATAGTGCATGTCATTTGAACGTCAATTTCTAGCTGAAGAGTTTTTCCTTAAACATTATTTTTTGATGGATGTCAATGTAATATGCCTCTCAGCATAATTAATGTTATATCTTCATTAGAATAAATGATATGGAATATGGTACAAATTGTAAGGCCAAATAGTACACTATAAAGAGCTTGCAATGGACAACATATTGAAAAACAATATCAACAATATGTTTAATATTTTAATTTTGATTATTTTAAGGGCTTTTGATGAATCTATCTTCTACCAATGTTAATTTCTTTATATCATTCTTTTGTTCCCAAGCATAGGAGTTGTACATAACAGATTTTGTATGCTTTTTTCCATAGGCTTGAAATTCTAGTTTCTATCTGCACCATAATTAATTTATCAATGAATTTCAAGTTTTGAGAACAACAAGCATGTCTTTTCTTATGTGAATTGACAGGGATATTTTTTTATAAAATAAATTCCACCTTACTCATAATTTGAGGTTTCGCACAAATGAGTTCTTATTCTATGACCAACCTATAGTGTTGAATTATGGGATTTTGTCATTTCTGAAACAAATTTACTATCTATAATTATAAATGAGGGATTACTATCCTGAACAATTTAAGAGAGAGTCTCATCCTATGAATGAATTTACCATTGATCTAACGATCCTTTTTCTTTATTCAATTTTTAGGTTCTTTGTTGCAGTTATGGATTATCGAACTACATATTATAATTTTGCAAATAGACAAGATTGCAATGTCTAGGAATTTTTTTTGGAAAGAGACACTACAAATGCTTTCGAATGTTGTCATTGATGGAAACCCTAGTCGGTGAATGATCAACATGTCATCATTTTCTCCCACCAGTAGACAGTTTGCAAACAATCAAAAGAATAAAGCATCTAGCAGTTTGGTGATCATTGATTCACGTGCAAATTTTTTGTTACTATTTTGAGTTGTCAATCTCATGGGAGGTTTATCAGTATATTTCTTATGTTATCTGGAAATATTAGTGCCTCGTACCAGGCTATGTGTAAGTTTGGAGATCTGGTTGATATATTTATGTTTATCAGTGTTTTGTGGCTAACTAAGTTGATATAATGTGTTGTGTATATTCGAGGAATGTTTATTCGAATATTTTTGTGTTTGATCATTATGTTTTTGGTCCAAGCTAAGTTGTGAATGACCGTTGAAGATGTGCATTGGATATTACTCAAGAGTTGGGCTGATAGTTGCTAATATTTTTAAGTTTTATTGAAGCTGACTAATAGCGACTAGATCCTTTGTTGCGGATATATATAAGAGATCAGTTATATCATTTTGTGTGTGTGAAAGATGTATTGAAAGGTGTTTGTGATTATCAGAAGGTCGATTAAGTGATTATACACAGTTTCACTTATGCATCAAGTTTTTTGTAGTGCGAGTTTGTGTAGAGCAGAGCAAAATTGTTGAATCAGTCAGAAGGACAGAAGATTGACTGTTGAGCTTAATCAGAATTGTAATCAAGCATTTGTAGATGTTATTCCTTCAGTTCATTCTCTTGGATCTAATCCAAATCATTGCAAGGTTACAGTGATCCTTTCTATTTTGAGCAGTGAGCTATAGGCAGTGTGCCTGAATGCAAGTGCATTCCCATTTTGTAATATTTCTTTTGGGTATACTTAGATTATATTGTGGATTGGCCATCCACCATGGTTGTTCCCCTAACAGGGTTTCCAGTAAAAATCCTGGTGTTATGGTGTTGTGATTTTTTTCTTTTTGTTCATGCATATTTCTTTTGTGGAAAGCTTAAGTGAGTTAAAAATTAGAATAATAAATTTATTTTTTGCACAACACTGATTCACCCTCCTCTTAGTGTTGCTTGTTTCCAACAATTATTATCAAGCTATTTCCTCGAAAGAAGTCTAAAATCTTGGGGAGATCTTGGAAGGAGTTTCTCAATGGATACAAGCAATCTTCAACAACAACTTATGGTGGCCCTGGATGATCTTGACCAGTCAAAGTATGAGAATCAGGAATTGCAAGAAAATATTGAGTGCAGAGAAATTCATTTAGTCATTGAAAGACAAAATCAATGAATCAAGGGAGAAAAGAAAGGAATTGTGTGATCCCATAGTGGTTTACAATTTTGGCCAAACTGACACTGAAATTATTATTTTTAACTAAATCTTCACATTCGGGCACCTATAGCGGCTAAACCGTGAGGAATTTGAAGATGGCAAACTAGAGTCTCATTAAATTTTTGTCTGTAGATTCTAAAAATATTTAAATTTTCAAAATTTTGGAATCAAATTGCACTTCTTTTTCCATCTCCCACAAAAGTGATTTTTTGAAAACAAACGCTTTTAAAAAAAATGATGCACACCATATATAACACATAACTTTTTTCCCATGAAGGATAAAATTCTAATTCTTTCAAATTTAGATTTGTAACTCTATATCTAGTGCTTCCACTTGGTTAGATAATTTTTGTTGAATATTTTTTCCTTAATCAAGTTTCAAAGTCAAACGAATTACAATTCAGACACAACGCGACTGTACAACGTGTAACTTTTTTTGTATATGTCAAAATTTAATTTAATTTTTTGTTCGATCAAGGACTTCAATATCTGGTGCACTCATATTTTTTTTTATTTTTTTTGATAATCTTCTATTTTTCCACATGTGAAGAACAAAGAAATTCATTTTCATGAAAAACCTATGTTTAATAAAACTTAAAAAACAAATACATAACAAAACCAAAACATATTAAAATTATATTCATTGGATAGCTTCTTCTGAGGAATACCATAATCATTTGAAATAAATTTTAAATGAATTCATTTGATCCCCCAAAATCTAAATCAAAAGTGATTTTTTATCAGCATTTTGATAGGTGTAAAGGAGGCATTTATAGGTATGGTTTAAAACTAGCGAGGTTCTATCCAAGGGGGTTTGATCTAAGGTGATTTGATCAAACCCTCTTCAATTGGAATCCTTAAAATGGAACTTTTTAAGGCTTAAATCATTATATTTTCTAAAATATGTGATTTTAGCTAAAGTCGTTCCTCCTCGAATTGTAAACCACTATTATGACAGCACCCTTGTGTGATTAGCTTAAGCATAAGAATAGAAGCATGGAATATGAACAACTTAGTCATGCCTTGAAGGAGAAAATGAAAGAATGTGAAAATATTTCCAAAGAAAATGCTACTGTGAAGCGTGAGATAGAATCTATCATGATGAAGATGACCAAGGAGATTGAAGATAGAAAGAAGAATGAAGAAATTCTTGCACAATCCTTGAAAGAAAAATTTGAATAATGCAGCCGATTGGACAATGAACTAGAGCAATCTAAAAACAATGAGGAAGTACTTGAAAAACAACTTGATGATCTCATAAATGAACTCACTGATGCAAATAAGTACAAGGAGAAATTCAAAGCAAGCTCGCCCAAACTTGATGAACTGATCAAAGGATAGAGGATTGATGGTGATAGGGGAGGTCTTGGATATGAAGAAGGAGAAAGTTCCAGAGCTAGACAAAATAAATCCGGATGTTGAAGAGATTCAGGCAAGGAAATCAGATGAATGGAGCTAGAAGGAATCTGGTAAGACAACCAAATGCTCAAATATTCAATAGTTATTGTTTTTCTTGCAACAAATTTGGTCATATGGCTTCTCAGTGTAGGAGTAGGATGAACACAAGTGGACCATCATTCTCAGGTCAGTGCTTTAATTTCTATAAGTATGGTCATAAGTCAAGTGAATGCAGAGTTGTGATGAATAACTTTAATAAAGATGTCAGATGCTATGCATACAATAGATTTGGGCATATTTCCAACCAATGCAGATCAAGACAAACTCAATGGAACAATTGGCCTAGACAGAGAAATGTTGTGTGTTACAACTGTAATAAATTTGGGCAAACTACTAGATTCTGTTGGAATAGAAGAGGTCTGGTAAAACAGAACATGCAACAAGATGTTAAGGGAAAAGGTAAAGTCACTACTAATGTGATCAGAAGGAAAATTTTGAATAAATGGGTCAAGAAGAATCCCTCTGTTGAAGTAAATAATCCAGCACCAAAATTTTCTTCTGATAATTCCTCCAGGAATTAGTTTTAGGCCTATGGCCTAGGGGGAGCTGTCAAGAAGATCTTTTAAAACCCATACTGGTAATTGATACTAGAATGAGGACAAGTCCAGTAAGTGAATTGATGCTTTTCAGATGTTGTTCAACCAATTGGAGGCAGTATTGTAGTGTTTTGGAGATTCACAAAAAATTCATCTATCTCAATGCATCGAAACAGGGTAACCAAATGAATTAGGATAAAAGCATTTATTGTGACAAAAAGGGTTAGGTGTGAAGATGATAAAATAAATTTTTCATCATTCATTTGTCACTTTGCATTTTGGAGGAAAGCAGATTGTAGAGCCTTGGAATGAACTTTATTGAATTGTGGAGAGATTCAAGTGTGAAGAAGGTTTTGTAATCAAACTTCAATTCGACGAAAAGGTCTTTATCGAAAAGCTTGTGAATTTGTGAATTTGCAATCATGTCCACTCCTCTAGTATTCGAAGTCAAGGACAAACCCCATCCAAAGTTCAAATGGCATCCTTATAAGTCTGTTGAGACTTAGCCCTTAGGTGCGTTTTCATCTATACTGTATGGAGTATTTCATACTAAAGGTATTAGGACTTATATACATGCCAATATTGAAGAATTAGGAAGAGCTCTTACATGATGAATTTGTATTCCCACCATATAATTAGATAGGATCTTACTGTAAAGCCAAAATTTAAAACCTTAGAAGAGAAGAATTTCACGCAGTTTGCAAAATTTTCCATATTTGAAGAAAATGAATGAGTGTGATATTTCCTGAGTCGTGTTCATGCCAAGTTCATGTGGTTGGATGTGCCATCTAAAATTATGAAAGAGGCTATATGTGCAGTCACAGGTCTAAATTCCACCAGTAGACTTTCCATACTTGAAATCTGTGAAGAATGAGAAGGTTACTGATGCAACAGGTGCTCAATGAGATATAAGGGCAATCATAATAGAAGACATTGTTGAAGTGGATGTAAAATTCACATCAATGGTCATTGGCTACAAGATCTATCATTCAAGCTGGGGTAATTTTGTATCTGTTACGACCATCTATGTAGCTTATGAGATGGTAAAACAAAATGTTGATTATGACTTGTGTGAGTTACTCAGAAGTCAGTTGATGGAGAATCTGAGTAAAATCAAGAAAGACAAGAAGAATACTTTGAAATATGGTAATTTTTTGCTATGTTTATTCTTCTATTTCATGAATGAGGTTCCAGGTGTTGGAAAACTACATTGGAAAAATGACGAGCCTGTAGTTGTTTAGATAAGGAACATGCTATTTGGAATTAGTGATCGACAGATCAGTAATACTACCCTTTGGGGGTACTTCAAAAATTTCCAAAATATGATGCATGCTAGGGAAAGAATTTCCAATTCAATTATGGAACAGTACTATCAAAGATACTATTTTCTTCATGGTGGATATTGACCAATGCCATATGGAATTTGTTGATCCCATAACAATATGGATAATGCCCATGGGATATGAAGTAGAGAAAAAAAAATTGAAGATGTATGCAGAACACTTATTGAGCATGTCCCTGGATTCAACAGAAGAAAGGTTTGGAACCTATGTAGAAAAGAGCATGCAACTCCATGATCAATTACAGAAGCCTAAGATAGTTAGAAGAGTAAGGAAAGAAGTAGAAGTCTTCACAGAAAGCATGGGCTTACCTATAGAAGATTTGAGAGAAGCAAGAAGAAAGGGAGATGAGGCTAAAGCAGCAAAAGAGTCAGCAACAACCAAGTCTACTAGTCCGAGAGTATCTTCTACCCGCACTAGATCTACTAGGAGTTCCCCATCCATGTCCACTACTGCAGCCAAGCCAACTCAAGACAAGGCTTTCGGTAAAAGGAAGAAGAATAAAAGAGAAAGAATATATGAAGCTATCTCAAAAAGTGAGGAGACTAATATAGATGAATATGTGATAGAAATGAAGGCTATCGGGACTTAAGGTACAAAGCTAACCAAGGGAAAATCCTTCGATGAAGAGGAAAAAGCAAAGAAAAAGGAAAAAACTGACATACCATCCATGTCAGTTGAGGAAGTTGAGAATGCAATTATTAAGGATGGTAATCTTAAGCCCCTCTATGAATGGTTTGAAACTTTTGATGAATTCGGTCAAAGAATTCTTGAAGAAGCCACAATTAAAAATATGAACATTTTCAATAAAGTTCTTTTTGAAATCAAGTCTAGTTTACCAAAGAGTTTGTATGATGTTTTAGAGTCAAGAAGATTAAATGCCTGAACAGAAGAAGAGAATCTGAGGAAAAGAATTCTTGGAGATCTATGTCCAGAAATGTCAATTGAGGAGATGAATTCACTCCTTGAAAAGGCCAAGAAGGATTTTAAAAGCAAGAAAAGAGTGAATAAACTCATGATCGGTGAAACTGATGTTGTGGTTAGTGAAACCAAGAAAAAATTGGAAGTGTTTCTATTAAAGAATAAGATTAATGTTGAGGAAGTAAATATTGAAAATGTTCTGAAAAATGAGGAAGTGAATACAAATGCTAAGGATTTTTAGATTCCTCCTGATGTGGAAAATACAAAAATACCTATGGAAACTGAAGTTCCTAAGGTGGTATTAGCTAAGGAGAAGGAGGTACAAAATGAAGAATTTGAAGTTCCTAAAGGAAATCCGGAAATAGTCTCTGAAGAACCCAAGGTTGAAGAAGAAAAGGTTCAAGTCAAGGAAATTAGAGTGGATGCAAGAGACACTACTGAGGCAGTGAAGAAATCTCTAATGGAATAGCAGGAAGAGTTTGATCCTGAATTGGATGAAAGCTCAATCAATCTATCTACTTCATCCCCAATTTAGATGATGAAGGTCACTTCAATTGCTCAAGCTAAGGTCAGTGAGATGATTCTAAAGTCTCACATAGATGATAGTGAATTGCTAAGCCTTGCATCTGGAGTCTTGCCAAAATTAATACCTACTCATGTCAAGGATCTATCTGGTTCCTCTTCCGGTGAGCTAAAGAAGCTCATAAATTCTGTAAAATGAATCTTTTGAAAAATCAGCCATGATTAAAGTTCAAATGGAGTTTAAGGAAAAGAGATTTGGTGGTTTGAAAGAACTAATTGCAAAAGATAAAACTTTGCTAGCCACCTGCATGAGAAATATTCAAGATACTTTATCTAAAGGTGGAAAAGTGTATAAGTCATGTTTAGTTTTGTGAAAATTCACTGAAGCCAATGAGAAAAAGGTGAAGAGTATTGAAAATAAGTTGGCTACCCTTTTTGATGCTTTTGATCCATTAGCTGGTAATGTTGGTGAGCATGAAGGTCAGGTAATATCTTTGCTTGAAAAAATAAGGAGTTTGAAGCATGAAAATGAAAGGATTGTAGGGAGAGCATTCGAACTCAGAGGACTAATTAGTCCAAAGATTGAAATAATGGTAAATGCATTAAAAGAGGCCAAAGATGCTATGGGAGCTCGTGACCTAGTAAATATTCAAGATGCAAAAACTTTGACTTATTTAATTTGTGGTCACATAACAATTCTGGAGAGTTTCAAAAAGGTTTGGGACACAAATTTAAGTGTGTTGAAGAATGATTTTGTAGATGTCTTCAAATTTGTGTAAGTCAGGTTATGCTTGTATAGTTTTGAATTATTGTTTTTTGGGTCCCCAATTTTTCCATTTATGTCAAAGGGGGAGAGTTGTACAATGAAAAATGTTGATTCATCTTAGGGGGAGTTGTATTGTAGATCCTTTTGGAGTTTTGATGTGGCAGTGTAGTTCATGGTGGTACTGATTTGACACTTAGTCATTTTTCACTAAGTGTTGCCATCAATGCCAAAGGGGGAGATTGTTGGCAAGAGACACTGCAAATTCTTTCAGGTGTTGTCATTGATGAAAACCCTAGTCAGTGACTGATGCACATGCCATCATTTTCTCCCACTGGTAGATAGTTTGCAAATAGTCAGAAGAACAGAGCATCTGGCAATTTGGTGATCATCGATTCACATGCATATTTTTTGTTACTTTTTTGAGTTGTGGATCTCATGGGAGGTTTATCAGTATATTTCTTATGTTATCCAAAAATCTTAGTGCCTTGTACCAAGCTATGTGTAAGTTTGGAGATCCAGTTGATATCTTTATGTTTATCAGTGTTTTGTGGCCGACTAAGTTGATATAATGTGTTGCAGATATTTGGGGAATCTTTATTCAAATATTTTTGTGTTTGATCATTATGTTTTGGGTCCAAGATAAGTTGTGGACAACCATTGTGGATGCGCATTTGATATTACTCAAGATTTGAGCTGGCAGTGGCCAATATTTTTAAGTTTTATTGAAGCCGACTTGTAGCGACTAAATCCTTTGTTTTAGATATATATAAGAGATTAGTTATATCATTTTGTGTGTGCAAAAGATGTGTTGAAAGGTGTTTGTGATTATCAAAAGGTTGATTAAGCAATTATGCATAGTTTCACTTGTGCATCAAGGTTTTTGTAGTGTGATTTTGTGTCACAGAGCAGAGCAGAATTGTTGAATTAATCAGAAGGACAAAAGATCAACTATTGAGATTAACTAGAACTATAATCAAGCATTTGTAGATGTTATTCCTTCAGTTCATTCTCTTGGATCTAATCCAAATCATTGTAAGGTAGTGATCCTTTCTATTTTGAGCAGTGAGCTCTAGGCAGTGTGCTTGAATGCAAGTGTATTCCCATTTTGTAATCTTTCTTTTGGGTATACTCAGATTATATTGTGGATTGGCCATCCACCATGGTTTTTCCCCTAACAGGGTTTCCACATAAAAATCCTGGTGTTATGGTGTTGTGATTGTTTTCTTTTTGTTCATGCATATTTCTTTTGTTGAAATCTTAAGTGAGTTAAAGATCAGAATAATAAATTTAATTTTTGCACAACATTGATTCACCCCCCCTCTCAGTGTTGCTTGTTTCCAACAAATTTATTATAAAAACTTCTTTAATCTTTCATAAGAAAACATTTCCTAAAGTGTGGACCTTCTCTTGGTTGAGACATTGTTGTTAGTATTTTCCTTGAAGGTGTCATGCAAGCAATATGGTTAAACTTCTCTACATATTTCAATTCTGGTACTAGTTAAGTATAAAGTACTGGGCAACACATAGATAGGCTCAGTTAGAATATAGGTTAATTCTAGGTACCTAATCAAAAAATATAGCATGCTAATGAAAACAAAGGGCACTAGCTAGTGATACAAAAAAATTATGTGACTTGGGAACAACTCTTTTTTTGACACTTTTCAATTGTTTGTCCAATGTAAAACTTACAACCCTTGTGGAAAATCCAACTAATATTTTTTCATAAGATATTTTTCTCTTATAGAATGCAAAGAAAAATTGAGGGCCCTCATCTTTCTATTGTCAGAAAAGCACCTAAGGTCTTCAATTTTGATAAGCTTCATAAAATATAACAGTATGTTAATGCTCACTCCTTGTCTTGCTAACATCAGATGACCTTCACAAAAATCAAGCAGTTCACTAAATTATTGCTTGCCCCTCATTTGACCTACAATGTTAACTGATGGTGCTCCTGTATCACTTAGGGTCCAAGTTTCAATGTTTTAGACTCTTCTACAATTCCTTGCATCAATTTCCTTGTTGAACATGGTCTTGAACTAGAAAGCTCAAATAATATTATAACACTCATCCTTGGAATTTGAAATATATGAACTGTGTCTTCCTTAAAGCTTAACCTATTTTGTTGGTTAAGTGATTCAAAAAAGTAAGAATACCTTATAAATATGTTTGTTTGTAAATAGAGTTAAGGTTGTTTAAGAAAGATGATATCTATAGGTGACACTTGTTAACCACTTTCAGCACTAGAAATCATTTCCCTAGCTCTCTTCAGTCATCACTAGATGCAAGCTAAAATGATAATAATTCATTGGCCAACATGTTCAAATTCAATGCACATGTGCATATGAACTTGTGAACAGGTGATTAATGTTTTCTACTCTAATAAAAGTCTGGTGTTTTCCATATTCAATATGAATCATAGTTTCTTTAGAGTAGTTATCATATTTCACAGGATCTTCCTTTTACCATTGTAAACATCAATCGTATGTTTCTTGAATCAATTTGAAAGAATAGTGCCAATATTTGGTTAGCAATCCCTTCTTCATTAACCATAATGTTAGCGTTCACTCTTTTGTGAAAAGTAGATAGATTGTGAGTAGATAAAACTAGATACAATGAATGCAATGCCAAGAGTAGATATGAACCAGTTCTATTGAAAATGGAAAAATTGCAACAATGATTACACTCATCAGTAATAGTTTATGACGTGCATGGTTTATACTTATTCAATAATTATAAAATATATTTTAGAATTCTTTTTACAAAATAGGCTTGTAATTTAAAGTCTATAGTTAGAGCACCCATTAATAGCTCCTTGAAGTCCTTGTGATAACAAGTCCACTCCATGGATGTTTAGCTCAGGTGAAAATGCTGGAAAACTCCTTGGTTGCAAGAACGTTCATGGAAAACAACACAAACTTGTGATATTGGTTGGGCCTAGATTCAATCTTCTCTATATGCGTTCATGCAATAGCAGCTCGGTTTTGGTGTCAAACATCTCAACTATCAAGGCCTAGAAGATAGAATCCAACCAAAGGCTTGAAAGCCTCCTTTCAACAACCCTGAGTTCACATACATACCACCACTTCACTAGCACACATGTATATCTTTGGCTACACTCATCTATTGTGGGATTTTTTCTAAATCCTTTGTGTGATTCCAAATTGTTCAAGAACCTCGGGAGGGTGGCTTGTCATGGTTTTTTAATCAACAAAAACTTATTTTTCAATTTGAATGTCTTTTTCCCATACAATATAATGAATAGACTTCTTCTATTGTCCTTGTAAGCTTTTCAGTCCTTTGCCATATGTAAAATAAGTTGCAGCATAAATAATGAATGTTCTAGAAATGCACTCATTTTCTCTACCTCTTTTGGCTAACATTTTATGTAGCCTTGGGAATGCTTTCCAACAAAAATAAACAATATTCTAGGTATTTAAGGTTTATGTCTATACAAGATCTAAGAAAAAATGTTGCCGGATAGAATAACCAAACCCTGTTGACTTTAGTTCCATGCCTCCACACCAACCAGATAGCCACATGCAGTTGTTCTCATCATTAATTGACTATTGATTTAAAATTGGGGAGGCCCATTTTTGGGGAAAATTTTTTGAACGGCTTTTGAAGAGGCGGACCTTGAAGTTCGTAGCACTTGCTCTATGAATCTTTTTTCCAAATGTTAATATCTGTGTCATTGTTGTCTCTGAGAAACTCGCTACTGGTTGTTTTGAAGACAAAAATATGAATTACTATATTTTAGAGCTAGAAATTTTATATTTTTAGGTGATTTTGTTTCCTAGGTTAATTCTAGGTATATGATCGAAAAATATAGCATGCTAATGAAAACAAAGGGCACTAGCTACTGATACAGAAAATTTATGTGACTTGGGAATAAATTTTTTTTGAGACTTTTCAATTGTTTGGCCAATGTAAAACTTACAGCCCTTGTGAAAAATCCATCTAATAATTTTTCATAACAGAGTTT
>VDFB02342857.1:0-26743 GCA_007258455.2 Sequoia sempervirens
AAAGCTCGAATGTCACGGTTCAATCAGAGCTTTAGTAGTGATTATGTGTTCATCACTTGGTGGTGGATAATCTTCATTAGTGTTGTTGATGTTACTAGGAGGGACTCTTGATCATGTTGCTGTAGAAGGGTTCTTTAACACTTTCATGGTCACTCTTTGAGGATGTGCAACATCTTGGAACCATGGAGGATGTTTGGAGTCTTTGGCTGAGATGTTGGTGGTGCTTGATAGGTGATTTTGGTTTGGAATTTGTTTGCTTGATGTCATGTTATACTCTTGTTTGAGCATTAGATTTTTGGCATGAGGCATTGCTCTTGAGACCATGGTGAACTCACTTGAAGCACTGTATCTCCTAAGGGGGGGTGTAGATCATGGTGTCATGATAAGTTCATGTTTCATATGTTTGGAGCTTTGGTAATGGTCTAAATTTTCTCTGTGTTTTGAGTACATTCATCATATGCTTGAGAACTTCATGTTAGTGCAGTAATGAAGTTTGGAGTTCAACATGAGATGTTCGTTTGCAGGTGCTCATGGATACATGAAGAATAAGGTGAGGTTGTATTTCTCCTGAGATGAGAAAGGTGTTGTTTTCAGCAAAAAGTCTGAGTATCCTACACCTTGGTTGAACCAGAGTTCAATAGAGACCAATGAGGAGATTGTTCTTCAATGAATCATGGTGGATTGTATATCTTGGAGGAGCATTTTTTTGTTTTCCCACTCTTGGTATGCTTGGTAGTGAAGTATAATTTGAGAGGTATTTTTCCCATTACATCTTTTAGATGTGTTTTATGCTTTCTTTCATGATATGGATCTCAAATTTTTGTTTAAATGGTTATGGAGGATTCATAGTGGAAGATGTATAGCATGGTTTATCTCCCCGAGCTTTCTTGTTATATCATTTATTGATGAGAACTAGTAGGAGATGCTTTATGGGTTGATTTCCCACTATGGGAAATGAAGTAGTTTGATCTTCTTTGAGAAACTTGCATCCATGATTTTCTACACGTTACTTTTGATATGTTTGGACTTGGTGTTTGAATGATTGGGTGTTGTTATGGCTTTTCTTTGGGATGTGAAGGAGATCATACTTGACATACCTAGCTTTTAGAGGTGTATGTAGGAGGATTTTGTATAGGTATATGTTGTGTAGAGTTTCTCTCTTTGGTCTTGGTTGTCTTCCTAGAAGTTTGACTTTATTTTACATTGGTTTGAGATTTGGTTAGAGATTTTTTTTTCACTCAAGTTTTTGAGTGATAACTTGGAGGTTCTTTATTTCTTTCCTATGTTGGGTGTTGAAGAACTTGGAAGAGCTTTGGAAGACTGTCAAGAGAAATGATTCTTGTAGCAAATGGTTGTAGGTTGTGTGCATCATTGTGATATTTCCTTGGTACTACATGGTTACATTTTCTATGTGTTGTGATTGGTAGACTTGTTATGCCTTTGATCTTTTAGATTTGGTATTACCTATGCAATGGGAGTTTCTAGTTGTGCTTTATCTTCTTGACTGGTTTGTACATTGAGCTAGTATTTGCAGTTGGTGGGTTGGATGTACTATTGGCATGAGTTTACTAATGTGGATACCTTTGAGGTATGAATGATTGGATGAACTAGCAGTTGTTGTGGGTGCTATTTGAAGTCACATGGGTTTATTAGTTGGAAAGTAGTAGTTAGGTTGATTGTTGTTCTAGTTGATGTTTTTATCTTGTTTTCTTGAGTAATGGCAGTTTTTTGTTGTTGATATCATAGGACCCTTTTCTTGTGTTCTTTGGACTAGCGCATATTCACCTTGGCTTGTACCTTTCTTCCATAGGTGGCATGTTGGAGAATGATAGGGATTGTTGCCTGAATGGTGGATATCTTAGATGTTTTTGTAGAAGTCTTGATGGAGCATGAGAGCATGTTTGAGATCTATGTGGTTTCATGGAAGGTTCTGACTGATTGGAATGTTGAACAATTAGTTACAGTTGGATACTTGATTTTGTTGTAGATTGTTTGGTAGACTGTTATCTATGGAAACTTGATGTTTGGGTGTCCTGAGTGTTGTTGAACAAATTTTTGAACAAAGTAGGGTCTGAATGGGTGGTGCCAATGTGATCTTAGTTTTTGAGTGCTCTGGAGATGCCAATGTGATCTTTGTCAAGTGGGAGATTGTTGGAATTGTGTGCCTCAATCCCATTGGCCTAAACCTTAGAGAGAGAGATTTCAGTGTGACCACTAAGATCTTTGGTTGATCTGCTTAGTGATCCTGAAATGTTTGTCAGATCGGTGTGACTCAACCCGATCTGTGTTCTCCTTGTGAAGTCCCTTTGTGTGTGTGACCTCTAGTATGTTCTAGCGATGAGGGTTATTGGTGTGACTTGAACTATCAATGCAAGTTTCCTAACTCCTTTCGACAATAGAAGTTTGGCCAATATTGATGTGACCTTTGGTATGTCTTTCTAATGGAAGTGATCAGTGTGTCTTCCTAATCTCTTTCCTATAGTTTTGGTCTTGTCGATGGATCTGCTCATGATGAACATCGATATGACTCTAGGTGATTGTACTTGGTCAGGGTGACATGAAGGTTCTGAAAGAGTCTTAATGACAAAGCTTGTCTAGTTGACAAGTTTTCTTTTGGTGTGAGTCTTACTGATGAGGTGTTCTGAGTTGTAGTTGAGTGTGAGGTCATCAGTGTGACTTGGGACTTTGGTGAAACCTTCTCTAATGATGGTTGTCTTGTCGATAAGGATAGTTGGTGCTCCTGCTGATCATCAGGTTGACTCAGACCAACAAGATGGTTCAAAAGGTGTGTGAGCTTAATGACATTGGGGAGACCTGTGGGTTCAATGTGACATTATGAACTCTTTCCAATGGACACTGTCTTGTCGATGGACGACATCAGGGAGAATTTGATGATTAGTGTTTTTTTTCCAAACTATGGCCAATAGAAAAATTCATGCCGATAGAATTCAAGGCAAACTATACTTGAATAGGTGCTATGTTGGTTGAACTATTGAGTTGTATGATGACTGTACAATTTGCTCATAACTATTTGGTCTGGTTGGAAATTGGAATGATGATAGTTGGAGAAGTCTATTTGATGTCCAATACTATTGACAGTTGGTCCAATAGAAAGAATACAAACTGATCTAAAGAAGAAGTTGGATTATTTCCTGTCAGTTGAGAATGAATGTATAAACATTGAAAATTCTGCAGTAATGATAGAGAGGAAGATCTAAGCAAGGTTATGCTGCTGAAATCTCTCCTGATAAAATGTCTTGATCAATATTTCATTGTTAATCTACATTTTATGTTGTGTGAGAGTATTGTAACAATGCAGAGGTTGTAATGGACTAAGAGGTTGATTAGGGAAATGTAAAAGGAGAGAGAGGGAAAAAGAACAGGGTTGCTGCTAGTTTGTCTCTAGAATGAAACAATATTTAATCTCTATGAAAAGGCTATGAGCCTGAGATTATATTGTAACTCTTTTTCTTATTGAATAATACAATGGCTCAGATCTTTTGGAGTGTGGGTTTTTTCACCTGAAAGTGTTTTCCCCACGTAAATCTGTGTGTTCTAATCTTCTATACCATATTTCATGTTTAATGGTTTTTTTTGTTAAATATGTTTATGCAAGTTGTTGAAATTGAATTTACATGTGCTTCTCTTAGAAGGATTAATGTGGGAAATGAACTATGTCTAATTTTTATTTGTGACATAGTTGTACATGTTTTTGAGGCAATCTAATTGAAATTAAGGTTATTGAAGGCACTACTATTCTTAGAGGTTTCTCTAAGATGATCAAAATTTACCAACACTACTTGTATCTCTAATTTATCATAACCATTATAATGTTTCACATTTTATCTAGCAACTCTAGGTCAAATTTTGAAAATATCTAATCTAGTTTACTATACAACTCTTTATCGTTATGTTAAAACATACTATAATCAAACACATAATGAATTAAAGAGTTCAAAATGTAATTAAAAATTACACTTTTGGATAATCAACAATATTAGGTTACCTAATATTTCAAGTTTCAACGAAACATAGTACAAGACAAAAATCAAACATATAGGACAAAGTAAAATTCAATACATAACTTAAACAACTTAACTATGTAGTTTTTAGTAATTAAATTAAATGTGACAATAGTTCAAAGAATGCTATATACAAAACACTTGGGGGAAATGGTACAATCTTAGTGTATTATAAAATATAATGATTTATCAATTTTCTTAATTTTGAATTTAAATGTTGTTTGACTATACTATAATATTATTTACTCTTGTTATTCAATTTTCCTACTTAAGGTAACACCCTTAGAACATTTAATCAACTATCTATTATAATTTCCTACTACATTTTTTTGAATCCCTTCACTTGAATTGAATTAAGGCTCAATTGTTAACAAATAAATAATCAATTAACATAACCCCCAAAAATAAAAACCACTTAATTATTACCTAAGTTAATGTGCCCTAATTCTCATATTTTAAAAGAGGACCCATCACGCTAAATGATAAAGATTAAATTTTTTCAATATTAGGACGATAAGAGAAATTCAACTTTGACTTGCATAGGTAAATAAAACATGATTAAGCAACTATAGTTAACTTAAGGAAGCAAAATCATTCATTTAGCTGAATTAATATTTTTTAAGGTAGAAACAAGTACATGTAAAAAATTTACTTCATTATAATTATCAATTTTATCAAGATAGCTTAGTATTACTTTTGTTCAAAGATTTATCTAATCATAACTATAATTTATTAAGATTTCTGAAAGGGGAGGTATTGGAAAAAAATTAGAGTTAACATATATAACAATATAGGTTCTTCACACAAGGTTAAGAATACAAATATCCTATAGTGGATTTTATCATCCTATACTAAAAGGTGATATTTTCATATTTTGTCATAAATTGAGAATGAATAGCAAAGGAATGGTCACATCATGGAAGGTTGAGTAAATGATTCTAGGGAGGTTGAGTAAGTGATTCTAAGGAGCACCTTGCATTAGATTTATTTTTTCACATAACATGAATAATAAATTAATTTAAACTAAGACATATCCTTCCAATACAATTTTGACAAGAATCGACAATGTTCAAGATCAAAATAAAGTAATAGAATGACCTGCCATAAAACATTTGCTAAAAGACCTTTTTTTTTAATTTTAAGAAGGGTAATGATTTATCTACAAAATGATAGTTCTCTAAATTAGGACAAAATTATTTATGATAACCTTAATGTAAAAAAATTACTCTATTTTTTTAATAAAATAGCTTTTGATTCACCAATTAAAATATAATTCAATTGTCACATAGGACAATTACAAAAAAAAAAAATCATTCATGACTTTACACATTCTTCCAAACCATCTTGGGGTGACTTGAATAACACAACACTCTTTTAAACAATTAGGGCCCTTTACAACAAAATTTTATTAAAATCTTAGCACAAACACAAAGTTCCTAGTGTTGGACCGTTGCTCTAATACCAAATGTAATACCCACAATTTTCTCTACTTAAACATGTACAACACAACATAATTTTTCTTTTTAACAAACAGGAAAATTTTAATTTTAAGGAAAACACCATTAAAGCACATTTGATGGTATCAAATTAAGATTTAATCATAATTTTTTGCATATAGCGCAGAGATGAGATGAACACTAAATACCTAGTAAGGGTAACTCTAACTTTTTCCTATAAAATAAAAAAGAAAACTTTTAATCTAGGTGACTAAATGAAATATGCTTATATGTAGCATTCTTCAATTAACAACAAGAAAAATATAAAGAGCTAACATAAAAATCTAAAGAGCTAACAAAAAAACTAAAGTTATAAGGAATAACTTCATAATCATTATATTAAACAATAACTAATAGTTTTGTGTTAAACAATTAATATACCTTGCAAATTGATGTTTCTCTATGATTATTTCTAAATTTTAAATTTAAACAACAATGATTAATACAAATTTAAACATATTAAGTTAATAGAAAAAGATATTATTGATCACAAGAATCAACAATCTTGTATTCAAATGATTTAATCTTGATTAATGAGCTAAGGAATTATTGATAAAATTTAAAGTGGAAGATACTTTAAAATTTATATAAGGGTTTTGGAGAAAATTATTAATAGATTTGGAATTGATTGCTTATAAATTTTGATCTATTTATTCCAAAAATCTCATGGAGTTATAATCTGTAATTTTTAAGTTGAAGGATATAAAATTCTTTTTAGAGAATCAAAGGAAATAATTCATGAATCATAATTTTAAACTTAAGAATGAACTAATCACACTAACTAAAAATAAATTTTAAACTAAATTTGAATTCTTTAAGTATTGTATTTTTATAGTGATAGATAGAACATCATTATCAATTTGGTTTCCTCAATTTGGTATTTTCATTTCAAATGTTTTCAACTTTAACACTCATTTAATTCTTCATTTTTTATTGATTGAATATTTCTAATATTTTTATTTTCTACAAGTTAAATCTTGTTGATAGGTTGCATATTTGTAGATTAGGGGTTTCGACACTTAAAATTATCCTAACCTAATTAAATAAATATTTTATTTATTTAATTATTGTCTTATGTCTTCTATTAATTAAATAAATTCTTTATTTTATTTAATTAATTCATTATCATCTTCTTTCTAAATTAATTAAATATTTATTATTTATTTAATCCATGTCCCTCTTTCCAAAATTAAATAAATATTTTTTTTATTTAATTTATGTGGCTCATTCATCTATTAATTTAATAAATACTTTTATTCATTTAATTAATTCATTTATCCTTTTCTTCTTACCTACCACTTAATCATAAAACTTCATCTTATTTACCCTAATCAGCTCCTTTATTTTGTGATTTTCTCCAACTACCCTTTAATCCTAGATGACCATTTTCCTTCCCACATCTTAATCCTAGCCATTCATATAAGGATGTTTCCCTAAACATAGCCCTTGTCCCTCATGTGACACTTGTCACATGACTACAACTTCAATCTAAACCCTATCTTCTCATTCAATCCCAGCCATTCATCATGGATGCATCCAAACCTCCATTTCTTCCATCTCATTTCTATAAATGATAGGATTCCTTCATGCATTTCCATATCTTTTATTCAAGCATATCTACATTATGCCAAATTCAAGTCTACATCAAGCAATCAAGTCTACATCATCAATCAAACAAGTATACATCATCATGACCATGATTAGTTCTTCATTGAGCTCTTGCGTGAATGTAGAGGGTATTTAATACTATCAAGACCCTCTCTAAAAATCTTTCTTGAAACTAAAGCTCAAACAAAAAATTAAACTTGCAATTTAAAATTCAGAATTTTTTCTTGCACATGAAAATAATGATTTCCTTCATTAAATAAATTTGATTACAAAAATATTTCAGTCATTAATGGAGTGATATATAGAAAATAAAATTGTTATATAAATCTCATATGTAATTTAAAAATATCCTATGGCAACCTATGCTCAGTTATATGAGCTCTTACAAACAATTTCATCTCTCAACACTACAACAACATGTGTAACCTCTGTAACTTCAATCCAATAGTTCTAAAACCTCCATGGATTATTGAAAATCATTCCAAACCTGAAAATAACACCCAAAAAATATCTCTTAGAGAATACCATGTCTCTACTCACCTTGCCTTCAAAATTCTTCCTGAAAACTCTTCAATTAATAGTGGTTTTCTAATTTTTTGTACCACCTATTTTGGGATTGATTTCACATTATTTTTTTGGCCTCCTCCAATATGACATGACCTATTGTTTCTACACATGAAAACCTTCAAAAATCAATTAAAAGTCATTAAAAAACCATTTCTAGCAGCCTTGTCAAAGATAGGATGTTGCATTTTTTATTCTCCACCTTTAACTCCTGAAAAAGCAAAAATCCAAGGCAAGTCTTGGGAATCAATTTCCCATTCCCTAATTTTTAGGGATCAATATTGAGTTTTTTAAAACTCCCCATTTAATTCCCAATTCCCCATATTTTCTCTCAAATATATTGTAATTAAATATTTTTAAAATTTCTTTTTTCCTTTTTCACCCCACTAGTCAACTACAAAGTGCAAAGTTGCAAACTAAGTTTAATTGAAAATTAAATTATTTGAGGATAAATAACTTTCCACCCCTAAACATGTAATCCAAGTCAAAATAAATTTATTTCAATAATCCAAAATTTCTTAATTGAAAATTAACCTTTTTTGTTGATATAGGATTGCTAGTTACCATGGATGCTCCTGCATCAGACACCCAGGGTAGGAAGAAAGTGATCTTATCAGTTTTTAAGAGGATATCTAAGATGAATAACCTTAGCTTCAAACAACCAAGAGGAATCCTCAATATAGCTTCCAATCCATTTTACCAAGTACTCCATGTATTGCTTTCTTGTAGGGCTCTTACTCACCCTGTGATCAAGAATAGTTTCAATCTACTATTCCTTGAATTTGATGTTGATTCTTTTTACTGCACATCTACTGCACCTTCATCATTTTTAGACTCATGAAACATGGTTAGATCCAAAATATTGAAAAGTGGAGAAATATTGAGTTCACTTGGTAATTCTACTTCATAAGCATTACCTGATTAGTGTTTTTCTCACAATTCAGAAAGGCCCAAACTTCCTCATTTTCAGCTTGTATAATTTCCCAATAGAAACCTATCTTTTCTCAAATGAACCATTACCTCATCACCAACTTGGAACTCTTTGTATCTCCTCTTCATATCAGCATGAGTTTTGTACTATAAATTTATTTTATGAATGTTCTCTCTTACCTCTTCATGTACTCTCTTCATGTGTTCCTCCTCTCCTATATCTACTAAAAATAAATTTTCAACTGCAAATTCATCATTAGTAATATGATCAAAATAATCATACATTCCATTTACCTCCTCTGTATCCAGTTCAATGTCACTAAGACAATCAAAATATTCTTCCCTTCAATCTTGCAATAAACTATCATCCATACAAATCTCTTTATCAAATGAGAAATCATCAACTGATGTAAAGGGAATCTCACCAAACAAATCAACATTCACTTTCTCACCTTCTTCCTTGCTTAAAAATTTAATTCCTTCATTCTCTAGTGTACTTATTGCTACAATATATTCTTCTACACAAATATTATCTTGCTCACATAAATCAGCAACAACATTTTCACAAAAAATAGATTTTACCTTTCTTTCTCCACCAAAACCTTCACTTTACCTTTCTTGAATGAAATCCATACTACTGCAACCTGCATCACCAAATAAAAATATTCATCCTCATCCTCTTCCACTAATTGTTTAACTCCATGAATCAAACATTTTCCATTTTTATTACATACCTTTCCTTCTTCCTTACTCAAGGGCTTCAACTTGTGTTTGATTCCATCCTTCAACAAGGAGTATGTATTAGCATACCCATCATGCACTCCACACCTATCAAACTACCAAGGCCTTCCCAACAAGTTACAAACATCCATAGACATTATATCACATAAAAATTCATCATGATAATCACCTATCTTAACTTTTACTAGACATTATTTATTTACTAGAACTTTATGATCATCTTGCAACCAAGAAATCCTATATGGATGTGGGTACCTTCTTCTTTCCAAATGCAACTTATTTACCATTTCCTCATAAAAAATATTGTCAATACTACCACCATCAATAATAACATTACAAAATTTACCTTCACACTTACATCTTGTTTTGAACATGTTCTTCCTTTGATCTGGTTATTTTCCTTCATTCATCAAGACTCTTCTTGAAACAAGCACTTCTCCATCCTCTGCCTCTTCTAAGTGAAAAACCATATGATCTTCTCCATTTATGTTTGTTGCTCTATTTATATTTTCATTCCTTCTTCTTGGTCTTTCCTCTTCATGAGGGTAGTCATATTCCCTATGACCTTCTTCTCCATACTTGAAACAAGTCCCTCTAAAAGTTTGGCTTTCAAAACTTCTACCCCATCTTCCTCTACACCTCTGATTTTGATCTCTTGAACCATAAATTATTCATTCCTATGTTGTTTGATGCTGCCTTAGTCTTCATTTTTCTAATATCTATCCTCATTTTTCTGCCCATTTTTTTTACTCCTTCCTCCTTGCTTATTATTAAACTTTCTATTCATTCTTTCTTATATCTTTAATACTATTTTGATAAGCATCTTCCATTGTCACAACTCTAACAAGTGTCATATGTTCTTGAAAGCTTGATATCAACCTGTTTATGTATCTTACAACCTTTTCCTTGGTTTCCTCTAAATATCCAATTGTTATAAGAATTCTATGGAATTCTTTAGTGTATTCTTTAACAGTCTTGCTTCCTTGCTTCAAACCTTGTTTCCTCTTGAGCAAGTCCAATTCATAGTCTACAAGTATAAATTGTCTTTTTAATTTTTCCACCATTTTATCCCATTTTTTAATCTTATATTTTCCTCTTCTTCCCCTTTCTATTTGAAGCTCTCTCCACCATATTGAGGCATGTCCTTTCAACCTTATCTTGGAAAATTTCACTTTATTAGGATCCTCTATCTCTTCAAATTTGAAATGATTCTCCATTTCATTAATCCAATCTATTAATTCCTCTGGATTAAGACTTCCATTAAATATAGGCACCTCCATTTTTGGTCTCTTTCCCATTTTTATTAATTCTTTCAATAGCGATTCATTTGCAACTACTACAATTTACTCTCTTTGCTCACTATCTAAACTAGCATTCTCTGTGTTTTCATCTTCATCATCACTTCCTGGGTCTTTCATTCTTGCAAATCCTCTCCTTATCTCATTTTGAAAAATTTCAACCTTCTTTCTCAAGGCTCTAAAATCATCTTCTCTTATAAAACTATCTCCTCTTCCTCCTCTACCTCTACCACGATGGGCTCCTCTCCCATCCATTTTTTTCAATACCCATAACATAGTGTTGGTACAACTACCTCTCTTCGGTGGTTTGTTACACACTCAAGATATTTTTTATTTGATACCACTAATGTAGAGGGGATTTAATACTCTCAATACTCTCTTTGAAAACCTCTCAACAAAAGATCAAACAAAAAATTAAACTTGCAATTTAAAATTCATAATTTTTTCTTGCACATGAAAATATTGATTTCCTTCATTAAAGAAATCTGATTACAAAAATATTTTAGTCATTCATGGAGTGATATATAGAAAATAAACTTGTTACAGAAATCCCATATGCAATTTAAAAACATCCTATGGAAAACTATGCTCAGTTATGTGAGCTCTTACAGACAATTTCATCTCTCAACACTACATCATTTGTAACCTCTGTAACTTCAATCCAACTATTTTGAAACCTCCAAGGATTGTTGTAAATCATTCCAAACTTGGAAATAGTACCCAAAAAATATCTCTCAAAGAATACCATGAATCTACTCAACCTTCCTTCAAAATTCTTCCTAAAAACTCTTTAATGAATAATGATTTTCCAATTTTCTGTACCACCTATCCTATAATTGATTTCATATTTTTTTTTGGCATCCTCCAATATGGCATGACCCATGCTATTTATGCACATAAAAAAAATAAAAAAGTAATTAAAAATCATTAAAACCCATTTCTAGCAGCCTTGTCAAAGATAGGATGTTGCAGTTTTTATTCTCCACCTTTAACTCTCGAAAAACCAAAAATCCAAGGGAAGTCTTGGGAATCAATTTTCCACTCCCTATTTTTTAGGGATCAATATTAAGTGTTTTAAAACTCCCCATTTAATTGACAATGCCTCATATTTTCTCTCAAATATATTGTAATTAAATATTTTAAAACTATTTTTTTCTGCTTTTTCACCCCACTAGTCAACTTCAATGTGCAAAGTTTCAAAAGAAATTTAATTGAAAATTAAATTATTTGAAGATAAATAATTTTCCACCCATCAACATGTAATCCAAGTCAAAATTAATTTATTTCAACAATCCAAAATTTCTTAGTTGAAAATTAACCATTTTTTGGTGATACAGGATTGCCAATTACCATGGATGCTCTCACATCATGTGCAAGCATATAAATCTTAAAAAATTATATCAAAAGCAAGATCAATAGAGATAGGATAACAATGGAGATCAAACCCATTTGATGTGTGAAGCTATCATTTGGTTTATTTCAATATTTTGCATATTTTATGGTTCTTCATTGATGTTGTGTTAAATTACATTGTTGATCTAGGGGTTTTGCGGTTGGAATGATTAGGATTTTCAATTATGAGTTAAAAATTCAGCATATACAAGGGGTTTTACATAATTTTTCTAATTTCATTAATATATGTCGATAAGTGGACTGAGAATATTTTTATTTCTTTTAGTTATGAGGGTTTATTTATTTCAATATTGGTATAGATATATTATGCTACTCTTTGATGGATATTTAGTATGTGCAAAGGAGGAATCACATTTTCACTAGGTTCCTTTGTATTGTTGGTATATTGTTCTTATTTTAAAAGCATAGTTTAAAACAATCTCACTAAAACTAACACATATTTCTCATTTTTTAATGAAATTGAAAGATACAAAATATTTTAGAAAGTTGTCACCTAGTAGCACAAAATCTAAAAATTATTTGAAAAGAAAATTTGTATTTAATTTTTGGTGTAACACAGAAGATATAGGTAATCAAATTTCTAATTTAAATTTTTTATGGAGTGATAAGGGTTTAGCATACTTGTTTATTTAAATTTTTACTATATAATTATTCTTTAATATATATATATATATATATATATATAAAATTTCTTGTACAGATACAAGATAACATGTATTCCTTCCCATTAAATAATTTATATTAGTTTTTCTTAATATTTACAATCATTTTGACAAATATGCATAATTATAAAAGTTTCATTTCTAGTTTAGGAACTAACCATAACTTTAATATGTTTTTAACTAGAAAAAAAAATCTCTTTCTTCACAAAAACTAAATTATTGAATATGATTTCTAAAACTTGAAATCAATATTTGGCCAAACTTGACATTGAAATCAACATTTTTCACCAAATCTTCACTTTCTTGCACCTATAGTAGGTAAACCATTAAGAATTTGAAGATGAATCAAACTAGTGATTTGTGAGATTTTGTGTGTAGATTATAATTATATTGTTTAAAAAAAATAAAAAAATAAATTGTGAATCCTTTTATGTAATTTTATTAACTTATTTTTTCTACTAAACATCATTTTTAAAAAGTGATGTTTTACTTTAGACTGCATGATGAAGAGAGGGGTTATCCCTTCTCAAACCACAAATACAAATCACTTAAATGATTTGACTTAAATATGAAATAAATTAGAAAAGAGAAACAATGCAAAAATTTTGCAAACAAATTTCCAAAATCTTTATTCAAAACTCTCTTGCAAACATCAAAGTATCTTCTCCATTAAGGAAATACAAAGATTGCAGCCTCTTGGAATGATAAAAAAACATTAAAAATCAGATTAAAATATTATATCAACATAAAATAACAACAATACAAAAACTATTTATTCAACTCCTTCAGTTCACTCTCAATCTACAACCTTTATCATACAAACTCCAATCTGCAAACTTTATACATCTTCAACAATGGATTCCATGATCCGTTTTTCTATCACATACCTTCAGACCTGCAATAAAAAATTTTTTATGGACATATTCATCACATACTAATCCATTTTGAGTCACTTCTACCCAAATCCTTATAGAAATCAGCTTCTCTCATAATTATTGTTGAGTGACTGGTTCCAAAAATTGTCAAGTCTTCCCTTTTATGCTAAATCTCTATTTTTTTTTTGTAAGTTCCATTTGAAACATCTCAACATGATAAAAATGCCATTAATAACATTAAAATAAAATAATAAATGCTAAAAAGCATTATCAAATCCACCTCCTTGAAATTTCAAAGAATAACAAACTTGCAAGATTCCAACTCCTAGAAAATAGGGACCCAATTAGAAAAGTAACTACCAACTCAACTTGGGCACTTGAGATATCCATTATTACAATTTATGAGGATTTAATTGAGTTTTAAAAATTTATAACTCCCCCAAAAATCCATTCCAAGATTTCATTTTGGCCTAATATTTTAATTTATTACTCCAACTAAATAATTATCAAACCTTAGGAAAATACAAAATTAAAATATTTTTTGTTTTGATGTTGATTGCCTATGCACCTAGATCTTCCTACATTAGACACACCGGGTAAATTGAATCTTGTGAGTATGACTCACAAAATGGAGTTGAGTGGTAGGACTACCCTTTCAAGTTGTAAATAACCTATAGCAAACTCCATCACTATAACAAGTCTTCTTCCATCTTTTCTTCCAGGATCTACCTAGATCATTCGTCATCCTCCTCCGCTTATTGTATCTTCTTCTCTGCTTCACCCTTGTGGGATTGAACCCACTACAATAATCTGACCACCTCCACTAATATGCATTCACCTCTTCATATTCATACATTTAATTCATCTCTACAACATTCAAATCATATTTACTTTCATCTTCATAAAATTCAAGAAAATAAGGCATTACCTCTATTGCTACAACTTCCTTTTCATCTCCATTTGTAGTCAATGCAAGCCATTGATTTTCAATTGATATATTTTTTTCTTTAACCTCATCCTCTTGCATGATGATCTCATCTTCAATGTCACACACTTGAAATTATTCTACACCTTCTCTTTTACCTGTAAAAAAAACAATGTTAGCATAATCATAGGACATTTCTTCTCCCATTTGTATCTTCTCTATCTCCTTATCACATTAATATGTCTCTTTCCCTTCAAATAAGATATCAATATTTCTCATCCCCTCTTTGAGTAGGAGATATTATTCATCTTCACCAAATTATTTATCAAATATAGGACCCTCAAATTCCATCATCTCAACTTCTACTTCCTCATTTACCTCATTCTTTCCTTCATCCTCTGTTGTAACATCTTTATCCTCTTCAAGTGCTACAATTTTATCTTCATCTCCACTCTTTGCTGAAACTTATCTCATCTCATCTTTCATGCCTTCCAAAAGAAATGTCTCCTTTGCTTTAGATTCAAAAAATTCTCCCCACTCATCTTCCTCTTCTGTACTTTCACATGTATGACACTCTACTTCATCTTTTGTCTTCCCTGCATTCAAAATATTATTAGAATGATAAATAAAGTTACCATTACCTCTTATCCTTTCCCAATTTGCTTTCAAATATTCCACTACTTTCTTTAGCTCCTCAAATTCTCTCACCTTGTCCATCCTTAGTCTTTCCTTTGGTTCCTCAAGTCTAGGAATTGTCAAAATCCATCTAATAATAAAAGTCATTTTTCTCATTCTCTTTTCCATACTCAAGGCTTTAGAAATCCTCAATAACATAATTTTTCAAAACCCTTTAAGTTGTATATATACTGCAACAAATCTCTCACATAATCCAACCCTAAGGTCCTAGTACAAACTACCTCCAATCAAAGCTTCTTCCTGCACACTCAGGAACACTAGCTCTGATACCACTGATGAAGAGAGGGATTATCCCTTCTCAAACCACAAATGAAAATAACTTAAATGATTTGACTCAAATATGAAACAACTTAGAAAAGAGAAACAAAGAAAAAATTTTGCAAACAAATTTCCAAATTCTTATTCAAAACTCTCTTGCAAACATCAAAGTATCTTCTCCATTAAGGAAATACAAAGATTGCAACCTCTTGGAATGATAAAAACACATTAAAAATCAGATTAAAATATGATATCAACAGTAAATAACAACAAATACAAATTGTTTATTCAACTCCTTCAGTTCACTCTCCATCTACAACCTTTATCATGCAAACTCCAATTTGCAAAATGTATCCATCTTCAACAATAGATTCCATGATCCCTTTTGCTGTCACACACCTTCAAACCTGCAATAAAAAAAATTTGTTGGACATACTCATCACATACTAATCCCTTCTAAGTCACTTCTACCCAAATCCCTATAGAAATTAGCTTCTCTCATAATTCATTCCAAAATTTGTCAAGTCTTCCCTTTTATTCTAAGTCTCCATTTTTATTTTTATTTTCTGTAGCTTCCATTTGAAACATCCCAATATGATAAAAATGTCATTAATAACATTAAAATAAAATAGTAAATGCTAAAAATCATTATCAAATCCACCTCCTTGAAATTGCCAAGAATAACAAACTTGCAAGATTGCAACTCCTAGAAAATAGGGACCCAATTAGAAAAGTAATTGCCAACTCAACTTGGACACTCAAGATATCCATTATTACAATTTATGAGGATTTAATTGAGTTCTAATTTTTTCAACTCCCCCAAAAATCCATTCCAAGATTTCCCTTTTATAGCTCAAGTTCAACACTGCCACCTAGACTATCTCCACTCCAAAATTTAGCAATATTAAAATAAAAGACCAATTATTTAGTACAATTTTCGGGCTAATATTTTAATTTGTTACTATAACTAAATAATTATCAAACCTTAGGAAAATACAATTTTTTTTTTAATTTTTTTTATGTTGATTGACTGTGCACTAGATGCTCTTGCATCACTGCATAAATTTTTATATAGAAATGATACAATTCTAATTTTTAAAATATAGATTTATCACACCAATATCTAGTGTAGGAATATTTTTAAATAATTTTTTGTTACATATATATATATTTAACTCATTTTCCAATTCAAAGTAATTTTAATTTGGAAAAAGGTGTGCTTCAGACCACATAACACTTTTTGTATGCATTTTAATTAACTTATTATTATTATTTTTTAGAATAAGGACATCAATACCTAGTGCACATGTATTTTTTAGAATTTTTTTCTCTATTTTCCTATTTTTTCTCATGTGAAACAAAGAACTTGATGTTCATTGAAAAACCTACATTCATAAGAAAAAAATTAAAAATGTAATAATCAAATTAAATATATTTAAAATTATACTTTTTGGGAAGCTTGTAATAAGGGCTACATACTTACAAAACATAAATTTTAAATGAATTAATTGGATCACCCAAAAGGTAAATTCAAAGTGGTTTTTATCAACATTTTGATAGGTGTAGAGGAGACTCCATTATAAGTATGGTTCAAAAGTAATGGGGTTCTATCCAAGGGGGGTTTGATTTAAGGGGGTTTGATCAAACCTTATTTAAATAAAATCATTTAAATGGAACCTTTAAAGGATTAAATCATTATATTTTCCCAAAATATGTGATTTCAGGAAAAAATCAAGATGTCCCTAAAAGTGTAATCCATTATTGTGGCAGCACCAAAGTGGGGTGTATTCTTAACTGACTTATTCCTTTATCAATTTTAGTTACATTGATTTCCAATTTTTTATTCAATAGAACAATAATAACAAAACATACCTTTATGCGTTGGAAGATTAATCCACATAATCCATTTTTATAAAATTTCATAGCAATAAAACTAATTTACCTCTCTTCAATTTGATTGTACACAACTAACATAATAAAAAAATTTACATTTACACAAATATACCATACACAAAATTTCTTATGGTTAATTGATTCTTTCTAAATTTCATCTTATCTTTTGAAATTTTGAATCCTCCAAGATAACATCTAGCATGCATTCTTCTTTTAATTTTTTCAACATTTTAAGTATAACACATTCAAATACAAATTGAAACTTTAGTCACAAGACATCCCTGCATTCTTAAAAATTTACAAATCTCCCAAGACAAATATCTATCCTCCTTGAAAATCCCAAGATAATCGTCCTTACTTAACACATGTACATGAAAAGAAAAATCATCAAAGATAAATCAATCTTCAGAAAATGGGCTCTCCACCCATCCATAGGGTTGAAAATAAACCCACTCCCAAGATAGAGGTCACATGACTATTACAAGATGCACTTATTTAATTTTCCCCAATATAAAACACATATCATTTAGATACATTCAAATAAACACAACACACAACATTCACAAATAGGCTTGTTTACAACACAATAACCTGTTACAAACCCTCACTATCAAATAGGTTTCCCTATTGGGATCCTTATAGGGTAGAATATTTACCACATAAAGAAAAAAAAAATCAATCACAAAACTATGTCCTTCCAAACCACAAAAAATATTGTTGTGTCAAAAAATGTTGTCAGTGACATTTGCACACTTGTTTTGACCCTCTTTATAAAATTGAACTTAATTATGCCTTGACTTAGTGTTTTAATGTTTTTAACACACTCACATTAGGTTCTGGGCCCTTGTGAATTAAATGAACATAATCATGCCTTATTTGGAGTGTTGTAAAGTGTTGTAACACTCTCACACTTTTCTATGGTTGTCATTAATAATTGGGATTCTTTGTGCTTTAATTGGCCTTATTTTGCATCCACAAGCCCCATTTAATGCATCTTTTTGAGGATGATCCTGACATAAATCAAAATAAATTCATAATTCAAGTGTTTTCAAGTTGTGTGGCTCAAATTTAGTGATTTGGGACTCATACACCACCTAGGGCATATGACTCCCACCTAGATTTTTGGGTGCCAATCTTGGTTTCACACCTTTCTAAGAATTTTTAAATTTGGTCCCATAAATTATGCCTAATGGGACTCATACACCACCTTTGGCATATGAGTCTCGTTATTGGAAATATTTTATTCTCCTAGATACAATGTTAGCTTGTAGTATTTTTATTTTAGGAATTCTTGCATAATTAATTATAAATGCAAGGTTCTTTCACTCATTTTACACCTAACAAGTTGAATGAGAATTCTTATAGAAAATTTGAGTTCAAAACAACATCCAAGCATTCACAAGAGCATTCAATAGTCTTTAAGGGTAGATTATCAAGCATTTCAAAGCATTATTCAAGCATAAAGAATCATGCCAAAGTCTTCATGCATCATCTTTGTTTTTGAGCTAATAATTGTGATGTAGGGTTTCATGATTCAAGCTAGCATTTCATTCAAGATCTAACCTATTCAAGAAAGATTCAAGATATACATCCATTGGAGCCATCTCATACTTTTTGGTAGCCTCTTATTACTAGGGTTTGGTGAGTTGCAACATTACATTTTGTTCATTCATCATTCTCCATTCTTATTTCATTTGATTTCAAGGTTTGATTACCAAAATAGGGTTTGACCAAGGAAAACCATTTTCCACTAACAAATAAACATTTTATGCTCTCTTTAGTGTGTTATTTGTATGTTTAGATTGAAGATACATTGAAGAGAAAGTTTGGAGAAAGTTTCTAAAGTGTTCAAAGTTGTCAACTTGCATTGGGGATACTTGGAAGACTTCTACATATTACAAATTAGGGTTTAAGATTCATAAATTAATTGAGAAGCACATAACAGACCTTGAAGACCAGATTTAGACTTTGAAGCTTCAAAAAATCCTAACTAGACTGATACACTAGTTTTGGCATATGAGTCCTAGTTTAGGTTTTTACAGATTTGGATACCCATTTTCCAGATTCATGTTTCAGCATAGAAACCTAGATATGGGATTGATTCACCCAGCTTGGCATATGAGTTCTAGTCAGCATTAAAGTCACTTTTTTCAACATTTCAGAGCTCCATGCAATCTTCATATTTCCAAGTGCACATATTTCATCTTGCAACTTTTTGTTTTGTTTTAAATACTTTTCTAAGTCATCTAGTGAAAATTTGTATCATATTAGGGTTAAGAATTACATCTTGAATTGAATTTTTCTTTCCAAGTGATAAATTGGTGGTGAACCCCTCATTAGCTTACAATCAACCCCTAGGAAAACCTTATTGCAATATCTCTTTCTCCTTTACATACCTAGGATTGAAATCTCTAGGGTTATCCTTGAATGAGACAGTGCGAAGATTGTTATTCTAGGGTTCCAAACCCTAGAACCCAAACAATTTACCCCCTTCATTTTGGTGAACCTACATTTAGAACATTATAAATTTGATTTGGATTGCATCATCATCCTAGATCTTGCTTTCATTAACATTGCATTAGGGTTTGCATTATTTAATTTGCATTCTAGGGTTTCTAAATTTGCATTAGTGAAAGTGGATATAGCTTGCATATTTGCATCTCAAATCATTGAAAATCATACAAAATCTACATTTTCATTTAGGTTATAGATTATACAACATAAAAAGCATAAAAATCAATTCAAAATTTCTAAATTTTTTGAAAAAAACCTCACTAGGACTCATACTCGCCTCTGGGCGAATCAGTCGCAGTCTAGATTCTACACTACATTTTTCATAATTCAACGCTCTATTTTTGTAGTCTTGTTTGTTTTTTATAGCTTTCTATTTCAGTTTATAGAGTTTCTGTTATAATCATTTCATTGTTCTTAGCTTATATTGCATTTTCATTCATCTTGTATATAGTATTCCTTGCATGATTATTTGGTGTCCTATTGCTAATACTATAGTGTGACAAATTTTGAGACTCATGTCATCCTGTGATAGCATAATCATCATGGATCTTGGGTTTTCTAGCTCTTTCACTCCTAGTATTGACACTAGTACACTAGATATGGACCATAACCTTAACAATTCCTTACCTCCAAGTAGTGTGACACATCGTAAAACTATGTTTGCTAGTGTTCTGCAAGAAAACATAATTCAAATTCATGAAGATTTAGAAAAGCTAGAACATCAAGTGCAAAATGACAACATTTCAACTGTTGCCATCCCTACTATAGATAAAATTCATTTTATACTTGAAAGTGAAGATGGACTTGACCTTGTAAAAAACATAGTTCAAATATTTGAAAAAAACCTCACATCAACCACTAGTTGTGCTATACCTACAAGCAATGTCACAAGCCAAGGAGGAATTCAAATTCCTCCTCCAACAATTGCCTATATTCCTACCTATACAAATCCTCAAGTCACAACAACAATGAAACCTACTAGTAATGTGATTCCTTCCTTTGGTATTTCTACTAGCATCCCTAGTACCTTTGTGGCATCACACATCATATCTCCTACCACTTTACCATCTATAAGAATTACATCCACTTGTCCTTCAAACACATACACACCTCCACCTTTTTCACCTCCATCTCATAACACAAACAATGACTGTCTCATAAATTAACACTTCCAAACCATTTCATCCCTTCAAAAACAAATTTGCACCATCAACCAAAATAAAAATGGCCCACCTACATATTATGTCAAAATTAGCCCATTATCCTTGGAGATATTGCAAACACCGATGAGACAAGGTGTACAGGTTCCTATATTCAAGAAATATGGGAGAAAGATAGATCCTTCTAGAACCATGTTAATGCTTATACCACCTTATGTAGTGACTTTGTCCTTGATGATAAAATCCTGGCTAAGATTTCCCTAGGTCCTTGAAAGATATTGCCTTGGAATGGTTCTCTTCATTACCAAACAACTTAATTCATTCATTCAATGAAATTGTTGAGGCATTTTTCAACCATTTCCAAGTTCATATGACTCCTAAGATGAACTTGGTCAATTTTATGAGATGTAAGCAAAAAGAAGAAAAGATTACAGATTTTACCTCACATTACCAATCACTTTATTCCCAAATTGATGTCGAGATTCTCAATCCTCATCTTCAAAAGATGTGCATAGAAAATTTTCAAAGAAATATATAAGATAAGCTCACCATGATGAAATTTCCCTCATTCATGCACTTATATACTACCCTCCATGATTATCAAAATTCAATTAGTAGCCATGATGCAAAGTCCACTTCTAGCTGTAATGATAAATCCAAGTTCACAAACCAAAGCAATTACCAACCTTTTAGAAAATACAATAAAGGCTTCTTCAACTTAATACCCCTTAGTAAAAAAATCAAAATACCAATAACAAAATAGCTATCATAAAAGAAAGGATATCCTTTAGTTAGGGGACTGGAAAAGACAATTCACTCCCCTACCTAATACCCTTCATAACACAATGTCACAACTTTTAGAACAAAAAATTATTACCTTGCCTCCTAATAAAAAACCTGATCCCAATAAATCCTCTACCTTCAAACTTTAGATCAAATGCTTATTGCCATTATCACTGACAAGATGAACATGATAGAACATTGTAAGCCTCTTAAATATCTTGCACAAGACATCATTGAATCCAAACTTTAGATCAAATACATATTGCCATTATCACTAAGAAGATGGATATGATAGGAAAAATTGTAAGCATCTTAAATATCTTGTGCAAGACATCATTGAATCCGGTCAGCTTTCTGTTGGAGGTGTTAATGATCAAGGAAATAAGTCTATTGCCCCTCCTAACCAAAATTTACAAATCTTTACCAAACCTAGGCAAAAACATAATATTTCATTTGTCAAAACTTGTGAAACTACAAAGACTAATGTGATGAATGTTGACACAAATGATGAGAACATAGATACAATTCAACAAAGTCTTATGGATACTGATCACCAAGAACAAAATCCTATCAATGGTTTGGTTTCAAATGTCAAAAATCAACATTGTAAGGTCTGAACTAAAAATCCTTTTAGATTTCTTTCTCCTCTCAATATATACTTAAACATGGACCCGATGGTAGTCGACCGAATCTATGATAATCCCACTAATGGGATATTAAAAGATCCCATTAGTGGAGAGAATGTGATCACCGAGGAATTCTTACTTTTGTATGAACTCTATCAAGATATATATGATAAACCGAAAGCATATATCAAGATGCATAATGGTTTCGCTTCCCTATGATGGGATCAATCACCTTACCTTTACAAATAGGACAAAAAATATTAGATATGTCGTTCTCCATCATCCCACAGTCAGACCAATTTTGCATTAAGCTAGGCTATCCAAGGCTTTGATCCATGAATGCAGTACCCTCAGTCATACATAAATGCTTAAATTTTCCTTTCGACAATGAAATTTTCACCGTCCATCATAGTGAATTTAACCCCTTGTCCTCCCATGGAAACTTTTCCATAGATTTCTTTTGGCCCGAGCCTATAGAACCTATAGAAACATGAGAAGACTTCTTTTGCATGTCCTATCAAAATTTCAAGGAAAACAAAATAGCAGAATTATCCCTCTAAAACATTCCTTAACCTATTACTAAGCCTACATTCCTTGATGAAGCCATGGTTGAGCCTAAATAAATTCCAAACAACCAAGACCAACCTAAAACAAAAACTTCACCTACTTCCTACAAGAGACCAAGAGATAACAAAAACAACCCTATCACACCTCCTAGAATAAAACAAATTTACAAATTCAAAGAGAAAGTGGTTGAACAACCTCCCATGGCTCCTTTCACTCCTCCCCTTAGGGAAGAAAAGAAACCTATGGTTGACTAACTTGCTCCTACAAAAGCACAACTTGAAAATAGAACTAAGATAAAATAGGGTGCTAGCGAGGCATATGCATAAGACATCATGCCTTTCCTCATAAGTTAAATGAAAGAAACAACAAAGAAGCTAGAGATCCAAACTCAAAAACGACAATGCCGCGAGCCTCCCCTTCGCTTCTGAAACAAAAAGATCATATAATGCAACCGCAACATGAGATGAACCCTCCTTTGGACATTATCATTCGACCTCCTATTATGATTACTTTAGATGGATGAGGAAGTTGCTAAAATGACAAAAGGGTGCACAATGAATTGAATACATTATTTTCCTCTTCTATACACTTAAACGATAATTCTCCTAAGAAGAGTGTTTAACTTGGTAATGACTCTAGTTCAACACTTGCTATTGTCCCTCTGGCTAGTTGTCCACCTTCTATATACAATGAACACAATTGGGATGCAAACAAGCTTATCATAGGTTGACTCCCATGTGCCTTACTAATTTATTTGCATTATTTCCTTTAATTTTGTGTGATTGAATGTGTGTATTGTGATCACCCTCATACTATTTTGTTTGATATGTCATTTCCTCTATTTGTACCTTCATTCTTCTCTATGTCATAAATCTTTCCAAAATCTTTTCCTTTGTATTTTTCATTTTCCTTGTGTTTCCCTTTTGGGATGACACAAGGTGTCAAGACATTCATGCATGTTCCATGTTGACCAAAAATATTTTCCTTTACTTTTCTTTATTTCTTTTTCTTTGTCTTGTGTGTTTTTCCTTTTGGGGATGATACAAGGCATCCAGCTCATGGCTCTTCCATGTTGACCTGAATAGTTTTCTTTTTTTTGACTTTTTCTTTGTGCCATTCTTCCTAGTTCTATGTGTATTTTGGGAATAATGGCAGATTCACGAGCTCTATTAAAATTATAGCGGAACAATGCCCACCCAAATCCATAAGATCTGTCGTAGGTTTGGGTTTCATTTTAGGGGCAACCTCTTTCCTTTGCATGGCCAGTAAATTTACTTGAAACATATGACTTGGCTGGGGGACTTCAAGTTAGCTCTATGTCTTAGTTACATTGTTAGCACATTTACCATTTTCTACTTTAAAGTAATTGCTCACAACATGGTGTTTATAAATTCCTTTAAAGCGGAGACATCTGATGCATTCGCGTCGCGCATTTTCATTTTTAAGCCCGGTTTCGCGGTACATGGCGCTGCGCTTTGCTCCATTAGCCATCGCTTTCAGCACCAGCCCCAGCCGGATAACATTCGATGTGATTTTCCTTCCAGAGTGTGATCTCTCTTAGAAATTATAATTCCCTCTTAATTTATTGAAGCGTGACACATTGCATCCCCTAAGTTATGTATCTTCCTATTTAATTTATTGGTCCTCTCTTGGAGACATTAGGCACAATGTTCCCTAAGTTAAAGAACTTACATGAACCAAGCAATACTCCTTTGGACATTCCATATTGTTACATTTGCATTTTCAATTATATGGCCACCTTGCATAATACATCTTGCATGATTGTGGATAAATCTTGTTTTTTCATGAGTTCCAAGCATATGAAGTTTTGTTTTCCTCATGAAACATGAAGTTCATTGTTCATGAGCTCCAAGCATAAAAAGTTTTGTTTGCCTCATGAAGCTTGAAGATCATTTTTTGCATGGTGCCTTATTAAAGTTATTAGGAGGTGTAACTTTGGTATGGTTTTTGATAGAAAGCCCGACCGAGGCATGAATTTCACTTAGCCACTCATGTGTGAGTGTGAGTGCATACCAGACATGTGTGTATGTGTCTCACCTCTTTCAGATCCTCACCTAGTGAGCAGCCTAAAGTTTTGTTTCCTCAGCATCAACTTACATTTTTTTTTACGGACAAACAAGATAGATCTAATCCACATCACATGATGGGAAAACAATTGAAGCTTGAGTCACCCTTTATTTTTTCTTTTTCATCTTTTTGAAGTGTATGCTTGTTCCTTTATGTTGTTCTTTATATCATTTTCACATGTGTTCCTTTGTTCGTATGTTGGTTTTCCATGGGATTTTGATTGTGGAGGCTTGATCGCCCCTCTTGATCATTGTCATCCTATCTTACCAACATTGGTGCATTTGGACCTCTCTTGATGTGGATTTTCCTACTTTAGTGCGAGTTTGAAGAAAGTTCACCCTCTCACTAAAGTGCGGGCTAAATGTAGTGTCAAAAAATGTTGTTGGTGACATTTTCACTATTGCTTGGGCCCTCCTTGTAAAATTGAGCTTAGAGATGCCTTGACCTAGTGTTGTAATCTATTCAACACATTCACATTAGGTCTTGGGACCTTGTCAATTAAATGAACATAATAATTCCTTATTTGGAGTGTTGTAAAGTGTTGTAACACACTTTCACACTTTTGGGGTTTTCATTAATAATTGGCCTTCTTAATGCTTTAATTGGCCTTATTTTTGCATCCACAAGCCTCATTTAATGCATCTTTTTGAGGATGATCTTGACATAAATCAATATCCAATCATAATTTAGGTGTTTTCAAATTGTGTGGCCTAGATTTGATGGTCTTGGAATCATACTCCACCTTGGGCATATGGGTCTCACCTAGGGTTTTGGGTCTCAATCCTAGTTTCAAACCTTTAAGTATTTTTAAAATTTGGTCCCATAAAAGATGAAACAATCTATAAGATTTGAAAATGGGTTTTAGAAAATTCAGTGATGTGCTCTGTAGGTCAAGAAAGTGAAGGATGTACCCAAAACTAATTTAATTCTACTTTTAGGTGATTCTAGGGTTTACAGATAAACCCTAATGCATTTACAATCATGGTGTCCTCAAAATATTATATTTTGATGGTGACTTGTGTTTGGCAGTTACAAGTAGATTAAGTAATGAATTAATCCCATTATGTTCTTCTCAAAGTAGCAGCCTCTCATCTTGGAGCTTCCAGTTTCACCGAGGTTTGAGGTTCACATTGGTGTGATAGTGCACAATCTATGGATTGAGTAGTTAATAAATTTAAGAACTCCATGACTTGGTTAAGGATTTTGAATAGCCAATGACTTAGCGATGGAGCAATAGGGTTCTCTTTGTTCTTGGTGTGTCATAGTTTTTTAGAAGTTCACAACCTCTGACTAGAGGTTCTTAAGTTTAGATCTTTGGTGACTTAATTGATATGCAATGGGTGAGTATAATGTCGATGGTGGGACCAGATAGTGGAGGGTGACATATTCCATGAACTATTGGTAGTAGTGAATGGTGGAGATTAATCCATGATGGATAAATGATGACCATTGATGTCTGGTGGGACCTATGAAGGTGGCATACAAATTTTTTGGATGGTGATGTCACGTTGATAGGTGGCATTAGCCCACATACCCCGTTGAGAATTCAGTGGGGCCCGATCAAGACCCATGGGCTAGCAAGGAATGGTGAAGATTGATCCTTGGAGATCGAATGGTGGTTACT
>VDFB02342858.1:0-30200 GCA_007258455.2 Sequoia sempervirens
ATTAGAGCCTTGATCCTGCTATCTTGCAGGGTCAAAATTTAACATGAGAAGTCATACTAGGTACTACACTCGTACTACACTCGTAGAAGGGCAGAGCAAGTAGACAATTGGCAAGAGGATAACCTGCTCGATGATATGCCAATAGAAGAAATGGGTGACAGGGAAGAAGAGGGCCCACTGAGAAACGAAAGAAGAAATGAGGAAAACAGTGAAGATAGAAATGATAGAGAGCTTTTTGAGCGGATGACTCGGGCTTTTGAAGGGTTCTCAGCAACAATGCAACAGTTTGTTCTACGGCTACAACAGAACCAGGTTACCGAGGATCACAGGAGTGTGGCGGGGACACCGAGGGCATACCATGCCCCTTCATGAACTGTAGATAGACCCACTCGTCCTACCTTTTTGAGGGATGAATCAGAAGGTGGTAACACAGAAGAAGAAAGAGAGGAAATGTTTGCAGATACTCTCATGGCCGCTAATGACGAATGGGAATTGTTGACACCGCAGGTAAGAGAACGCCTAAGCTTTGACAGATTCTTGAGTCAAAGAAGAGAGCATTACAGAGATAGGCCGACCCGAAGACCAAGAGGACAAAATAGAGACCAACACAGTGATCTCAAGCATGCCACCAGCAAACTCACGTTACGCACATTTGATGGCAGTGGGACGGTTACAACTCAGTCTTGGGTCCATAAGTTGGATACCTTCTTGAACCTCCGACCTATGGCAGAGGTAGACGCAATTAAGTATGCTACACTGCATCTAGAGGGAGCAACCCACGATTGGTGATACCATGGGTTGGTGACGCTGCAACATGATCGTATTACTTCTTATCAAGAGTTTGTTTACTGGTTGATTGAACGCTTTGATAGGAAGGACCCGAAAACATATTTTAGAGACCTAGCCCAACTCAAGCAGGTTGGGAATTTAGAGGGATAGGTGATTTCTAGCTTTTGTCCGTTATGGTCCCCAACATATCAGAAAAGAGATTGGTGGTGTTATTCATCGAAGGACTCTTGGAACCATTGAGAGGTTGGACCAAAACTTTTGATCCCCCGACCCTACAGGAGGCGATGAGAAAAGCAAGAAGCATGGAACTTGCAGGCCCACAGAGCAAGTCTTCATCTAAAGCATCCTCTTCATACAAGGACAAAAAATCATTCTCTAAGAAGAATGAGAAATCAGATTCTAAAGGAAAATCAATAGTCCTATTCGACAAAGAAACCATTGATGACCTGCGTAGGAAGAAGTTGTGCTTCTATTGTAAAGGACCCTATGATGTAAACCATGACTGTCCTCTGAGGCCCAAGGGGAAGGCAAACCGAATAATGTGGGCATACTATGAGGATTCTGAATCTGAGAAATCATACTAGCACACTGAGCATGAGGAATCTAAGGTGGAGAAATTTGAGAATGAGATTGAAAACAGCATCGAGACAGAGGAGGAAGTAAAGCTTCAAGAAGCACGTCTCATGAGCATACAGCGAGAGGGCTCTTTTAGAATGCGAGGGGTCTTAGCTGGGAAAAAAATCATTACCTTATTGGATACATGCGCCATGCATAATTTCATTGATGCAAGGCTGGTTGAAAGGCGTGGGATTTAGACTGAAGAATTTGAGGGCATAAGGGTGAAGGTCGCGGATGGCTACACCCTCAAGTGTGATAGAATGATTGCCGATCATCCAATGAGGTTAAATAATTATGATTTCAAGGAAGACTTCTACGTGGTGAACATGGGAGATATTGACATGGTCCTAGGAATGAAATGGCTCCATGACATTGGAGAGTTTACCCTTAACCTTCGGGGTATGTAGATGAGATTTAGGGTGGACGGAAGGAATCATGTGTTGAAATCCATCCGAGATAGCAATTTCAGAACAATATCTTTGAGTAGAATGGAGAGACTCATGCGACACGACATGATCAAATGGGTAGCTGAGTGTATTTTAATGCCATCTCAAGGGGAGCAACAACCCCTAGTTTATCATCCAGACATAGAGGAGTTAAGGATTAAACACGCTAAGGTGTTCAATGAGATTCCACCTGGTAGACCACCAGATCGCGGCATTGAGCACAACATGGAGTTGGAGGAGGGCGCTAAGCTAGTGATTGTCACACCTTATAGGCATCCTAAGCGGCTTAAGGATGAAATAGAAAAGACTGTTAAGGAGCTACTCGCTATGGGACATATCAGGCCCAACAAATCACCCTTTGCCTCATCCGTGGTGTTAGTAAAGAAAAAGGATGGTACCTTGTGAATGTGCATTGATTACAGGCTGCTGAATAGGACCATAAAAAACAGGTATCCCATTCCCCGGATTGATGAGCTGAGAGATGAGCTACATGGTGCCCATTGTTTCTTAAAAATAGACTTGAGGTCGGGGTATCATCAAATTTGTGTGAGGGAACAGAACATTGAGAAGACAACCTTTCGTTGCCACTGTGGGCACTTTGAGTTTGTGGTTATGCCATTTGGGCTGACCAATGCACTTGTTACGTTCCAATCCACTATGAATAGGATCTTCTAGTCACAACCGAGGAGGTTCGTACTTGTCTTCTTTGATGACATCTTAGTATACAACAAGGCTTGGGATGAGCATATTGCACATCTAGACACAGTACTGGGTATTTTGGCTAGCGAGTCTTTGTATGCGAAGGAATCAAAATGTGACCTGGGAATGACTGAACTGTAGTTGGGCCACATTATTAGCGCAGAGGGTGTGCGTATGGATCCAGACAAGGTCAGGGCTATTATAGAGTGGCCGACCCCCGAGAATCTTACTCAGCTTAGAGGATTTTTGGGTTTATGTGGCTTCTACCGCCGATTTGTCAATGGCTATTCACGACATGCAACACCACTTACGAATCTGACAAAGAAAGGGGCATTTATTTGGACTCCTGAGGCGCATGAGTGTTTTGAGAAGTTTAAGCAGTTGATGACCTCTTGTCTTGTCCTCGCATTACCAGACTTCACTAAACCCTTCAAGCTATAGTGTGATGCCTCGAGCGAAGGGGTTGGCGCAGTCCTCATGCAGGACAAGCATCCAATAGCTTTCGAGAGCCGAAAATTAAGAGGACCCGAGAGGAGCTACAACATTTATGACAAGGAAATGTTGGCCATCATGCACGCATTGGCCAAATTCAGGCAGTACCTCATAGGCAGCAAATTTTGCGTTAAGACTGATCATAACAGCTTGAAGCATTTGCTCGGACAACGAGATCTGAATGATCGTCAGCAGAAGTGGGTCAGTAAGTTGCAATCATATGACTTTGACATCGTTTATGTCAAAGGGTCTCAGAACATCGTGGCTAATGCCTTGTCACGCCGTCTGCATTTGAACTCTACGGTCGAGATTGCAAAGAATTGGAAGCACTTGATTACAACAGAATATGCCAAAGACTTATGGGCTTCCGGCATCGTTGAGGGTTCAATACATGACAACAGATATTCCATTGTAAATGACCTTATCATTTACAAAGGTAGGATCTTCTTGACCCCAGGATCAGAGATGAAGAACACAATATTAAGGGCCTTTCATGATGTACCTATTGCCGGACATCCTGGATATTTCAAAACTTATAAGCAGGTTTGGGAACGTTTCACTTGGAAAGGGCTCAAGTTAGATGTCCTCAAATATGTCAGAGAGTTTCCAGTTTGTTAGCAGAACAAACAGGAACACAACTATCGGATTGGTCAACTTCAACCACTTTCTATTCCAGACAAGAAGTGGGAATGCTTATTGATGGATTTCATTACAGGCTTGCCGAAAGCCCAGGGGAGAGATTGCATTTATGTAGTTGTTGATCGCTTGACCAAATTTGCTCACTTTTTCCCAATAGCAGCTGCATATTCAGCGACACACACAGGTTGCCGAGCTGTTTTTCTGCAAGGTATTTAAATTGCATGGGCTACCTCGGAGCATTGTCAGTGACAAGGACAATCGGTTCTTGACTCATTTCTGGCAGGAACTATTCAGGCTCTGTGGGACCGAGCTTACTCCGAGCACCAGCTACCACCCGCAGACAGACGGTTAGACGAAAATTGTAAATAAATGGGTGGAAGGATACCTTCGAAACTATATAGCATGACAGCAAAAGGGTTGGGTGAAGTGGATCCATCTTTGTGAGTACTATTATAATACCACCCACCATATGTCAATTCAGATGTCCCCATTTATGGCATTATATGGGTACAAGGCGCCAAACTTTCTGGATTTATTGTTGAGTCACAGTAGGGTGCCCAGTGTTGGGAATCTTTTACAAGAGAACCAGGACATTATGAGAGCTCTCTATGAGAACATTCAGAAGGCACAAAATCAACAAAAACAATATGCGGACTAGAGGAGAGTGGAGTGTTCTTTTGAAGTTGGGAACATGGTGTATACTATGCTACAGCCCTATCGCCAGTCCACTCTCAGGAAGAGTGGTGCAGAGAAACTGAAGCCTCGGTACTATGGACCCTTTAGAATCATTAGGTGGGTAGGCGAAGTGGCCTATGAGTTGGAACTACCGGCAGAAAGCAAGGTGCACAATGTATTCCATGTATCGCGCCTCAAGAAGGCATTAGGACATCGTGTGGTTCCGTCGACAACTCTACCACCCCTAGATGACGAGGGGAAATTGATTCTGGTGCTTGAAGCCATCTGGGATGTCCGGGAGAGACAGTTGCGGAGACGGGTCATCAGGGAATACCTGGTTAAATGGAAGGACTTGCTGGTAGAGGACGCAACATGGGAGAGCGAGGACATCCTACAACATCCGGAGTTGAGATTGCTTGGGGACAAGCAATTTCAGGAAGGGCGGACTGTAATGTCCCCTTCAAATTAACCTTTTGAGAATTAGTGGATTAGCCTATTACGTTGACCCTCGTAGGCTAATGGTTCTAGTTAGAGGGTCACCTGATTGGGCACTTAGTCGGTAAAATGCAGTGTTGGTATCCGGAGTATGGTGACGTGGTGAATTTGTGTGTTCAGCATGTCTTTAGTGCTTAAAATTATGATCTTCACCATTATTTCACCTTCTTAGGCTTTGGGGACCATGTGTCTATTATTTAAAGGGGTCACTTTCTATTTTTCAGTTACTATTCATGGCTAAAGTGAAAAAAGACATAACATAAGTGAATAGTGTTTTTTTTAATGAATAGTATTTTCAATGAGAAATTATAAGAAGGCAAGAGAAAGTTCGACCCAAGCATGTTATTGAGTTGTTTTGTTGCTTGAGCTTTTAGATTTGGAGATTGTGGAAGAGGGAAACTAGGGTTTCCTGATTTCAGCAGTGGGTAAGCTTGGTGAGGCTTTGTTCTTTGTTTTCAAGCTTCTTGATGGTGTGAAAGACCACCTTAAAGTTGCAGATCAGAATTTGGATGCATCATTGGAGCCATATTTTGCTGTTTGCAAGTGATTGAAGTCATCTTTTGAAAGGGTTGTTGCTGCTAGAGACTCCATTTGCCATCTAGAAGGTGTTGTTCGCATATTTTGGAGATTTGGGAGCTGATTTCTACATCTACAGCCAGCCGCCATGTTTTGAGGGTTTGTGACAGCTAAAGGAAATAAAATGCCTCCCTTTAGTGGCTGCTTTCTCATCCAAAGTGGGCACCCTTCACCCTAGAAGACCTCCAATCAGAAACTTGGTGGGAGAAATTCATACTTTAGCCTTTGTGAGCATTTTATTGAGGACAGGTACTGTAGCAAACACTATTCACTGTGTTGTTTTGGCTGTAAGTAAATCTATGGAGTAAATTGTATCTTGTTTTGAAACGAATGTAAGCTATCCATCTTATGTACTCACTTATGTAATGAAGAAAGCTTCTAGACTATCAAATTGAGTCTACTCAAGTTATCATAGTTGTTTTAGTTTATTTTGAGTTCCTTTGTATGTATATACTTGTTAAAATCATTAGTATCATTGGCACAAAACTCAAAAACACAAAACACAACAAACAAATACCAAAAACAAACACAAATCAGACCTACAAGCATGGTGAAATCATAGCAGCAGAGTGTCGGATGACTACAAACACAGACAAGTGTGTGAACTTATTGGTGGTTTCCTCTACATCCTGCATAAGAACACTTGTGGGGGTTATGAGTGTGATGGGAAAGATGACGTTGAGGAGTTTATTCAAGAGGTTGAGAAATAGGTTGATTTTGGAAACATTGTGTACAAGGCTTTGCATTTATCTCTTTTATTTAGTTTAATATGATAGGAACTGCTCCCTAGGAAGCATCTTGCAAATATATATACAAGCTTAGCTATAAGTGACATCAAGATTAAAGTTTAGACATTTGTACAATGTATGAAATGAAATTCGGTATTCAATGTGACATGCTCGTTGGTTCGAGTATAGCAGCAATGAAAATAGAAATTTATGATCTCAATGTCAAATGTTTTCATAACAACAAAAGGTTCAAAGGATACAAAATAAACAATGACAGTGTAATGATAACATAGATATCGAACAATTGTACGCTCTCATTTTATATATGCATGTGTAATGTCCCCTTCTCATTAGTGATCAGTTCAGACACTCTTCAGCCTATTCCGGAGGCTCCGTAGGCTCGTTGAGGTAAAATTAGGGTTTCCATGTTTGGAGGTTCTATGGCTTTTTCCTGGGTGTTTACTATTTATAGTAAATACTATTTTTAGCAGTGGTTCTTTTGGCAGTGCTTCAGTGTATTCTTTTCTTGTTGGAGTAGTTGATATTTTTGGTTGCAGACTTCCATATGCAGTATTTGTGGCATGTTTTTAATTACAAGGCATTAATGTTATAATTTGCAGTTGACCCCTTGGCCTAGGGAAATAACTTTAAGTTGTTCTTAAAAGGTGGTCTTGAAGGGGGACGCCTTCATGGAGGATGAATTAAATATTATTAAATCTTTTAATGCCTTGGGAAAAGTGGACGCCTTTTTCTTGGAGTTAGAAGATTTTTGGAAATTTGAAAAGTCATTGGTGACTCTTGGCGTACCTTCTTGGGAAATTGAAGAGTCTTCTAATCTTCTATAAAATGAATGCTTTGCTCCAACTTTTCTCATCCATGAATTTTGCTACTGTTATGCTGTCGGAATGACATTTGATTTATTGCTTCGAGGAAAGCTTACTTCCAAACCTCTTGTCCAATTTCGTGTTTGAAAGATAACACGGAGTTGGCTAATTTGCTGCTTCTCATCCAGACTAGCAGATTGAGCACGAATGTTGAAGAATTTTGGAGTATTTTGTCAATTTCGAGTTGCTGGTGCACCTACAGCTGAAAGAGAATTTTGCTAGCAGCTTCTAGAATAAATTTAATTTGGTTATGGGTATTTTCTCTATCCATTCCTAGTGAAAGGGCGACCATTTGGAGAGAAGATCAGAATTTATTTTGAAGAGATGGATTTTATTTTGCAAAGTCAACCTTGCAAGGAGGCCATGCCATTTTGGGCATTGGGAAAAGTGCAAAAGAAATAAATACTCATCCTTAGGAGCTGTTTCTTCATCAAGGCATGGGCGCCTATCTTCCAAGAGACTATTGCATTTGATTTCACTTCATTTGGAGGTAGATTGAATGACTTATGAACATTTCTTTGAATTTCATAGTTGCTGATCAGAATTCCAGAACTTAGTTTTTATATCAGATTTCATTTGATTTCAGTTTTGGCCATATTTCATTATTGGAGAGTTAAAAAAAATATTGAAAGAATTCATTCTCCTCTTCTTAGCATTGTTCTCTATCACTGTAATTTGTAATTTGCAGATTTCATCATTGTAAGGTTGAGATATAGTAGTACTAATCCAACCATTTTAGTTTTTGCAATTACTTATTAAATTTCACATTAATTACCCCTGGATGGTTTACTGCCAGTGTGGAAAATGAACAATGTAGCTCTCTTTGTACCCACTATCAAGTGGTGAATCCCCACTTTTAAGTGGATGCCCGCCGCAGCGGAAAAATTAGTTAGTATGAATTCCTATGGCTGGTTATCCGCCTAATTGTTTCAATTTCAATTAATAACTCCGTCATATGTTAGCACCTCGCCCTCACTGGGATCTTGAGTGCACATTCTTGACGTTGAGTTTGTTTCAGTTCAGTTGCATTCCATTCTGTATCAAGTTGAAGCATAGGGATCCTCTAACCATATGCCCGCCCCTCTTCCTTAAGTAGTTTTAGGGTGCATTCTTGGTTAGAGTTGCTTTGATAGTATTTGGAGTTTCGAGGTAATGCTAATCAAGTTGGCTAGTGCTAGTTTATGTTGTGAATTTCATCGAAAAAATTAGTTAGCATATTTCAGCATGATTTCACTTTACAACTGTGTGCAATCATGTGTTTGGTCATTCCACACTTGGATAGTCTCATTTTATAATTGTCTGCTCTCCTTCAACTGTATGCAGTCATATAATTTCCCGTTGATGAAAAGGTTAACAACTGTTTGTTGCTATTAAATAGGGATACATTTTCATTCCATAGTTGTATGTGGTCATTCAACAACAGTAAAATTTCTTTCCATATTTGCAAAAAACTGACTATTTAAAAAATAAAAGTTAAAGAAAAAAGAAAGATTAAAAACGGTGACATGTACCCTATTTTTGGGGATGCATTACCACTTTCCCTAGAGGACAAGGGATGACCAGGGTATGTCCCCTGCCATCCCTGTGTCCCTGGGAGGGCAATGGAGACGTGAATGTGGGGCTGACAGTAAGGGATGTGTCCTCGTGCATCATATTAATTAATGTTTTTGGTTTTATCTTTAGGTTCTCTAAAAATCATAAGATTTCATTTTAATGTTTGTCTTTAATTTAAATAAATTTTAAATTCTAAACCTGTATTGAGAATCTGGTGGATTTATTTCTTAGTTTATAAATAAAAATAATAAAAAATATAAAATGCAGATTTACATTTTTTTAACGTTAATCATGAATTTTTTCTCAATTTCTTTTATTTGATGAATTTGAAAATGAAAACAAACCTTGTCACTTAGTCTAGTCTATTATCATGTAGAGAAAGACATCTGGCCAATCTGATCTGGAACTTATGCCATCTTCTATTTGGCATTAATGTTATCTTGTATGGAACAAGTGCATTGATCATCTAACTCAATCCATCAGAATGCTAGGAATTTATGAAGCATAAAATTGTAGGGGGTAATAAAGATACTTAAAGGTACATCACATGTAGGGGGGCATACATGTGCTGTACTGGGTCAATCATTAGAAATTGTGTGCTTGTAGACTCCTCTTTTGAGGAGACAGCCTATAGATCAACCTGCAACTAAGTTTCCTAACTTTTGTATTGATTGTATAAATATTCTCTTATGTCTTTAATTTTCTATATTTAGAGATTTTTGACTTTAATTATTTATTTGCATCCATTCCACAATTATCCAACAAACCCCCATGAGGATCTAATTGCTGTCTCGAATGACACATTCTACATGTATACATCTGCTTAACTATTTTGTGCTTATTTGTTGGAACTAGGTCCTCTTGAGCCTGTTAATTGATACTCCATTTGCATCGCTTGAAGACAAAACACCTAAAATACCTATTCCTTTGACAGTTATTTCCCTGTACTATAATGATCACCTTCAATTGTTTTGTGACTAAGAAAAATAAGCAAATTTGAGGTTTTGGCCCTTGTATTCTTAATTTTGAATCGCCACATAAAAATATTGTAATGTAGATTTTTGTTCCTGTCGATCAGAAACATTGGTTGAATTTCTAAAGCTATGAAATCTGAATGACTTAAATAACCTAAAGCCTTTTTGGCAAAAGTTCCTTATACTTTCATTGTTTTTTGCTTGAAGCTTCTTGACAGCAATTTCAAAGAACAATTTCTAAATGTTTTTCCTGGGAATTTGCGAGTCAAATGTGACAAAAAAGGTTTTTGTGATAAAGAGGTATCTGGATATTCTTAAATTGTATTCTGCATAATACAAAGTAATAAGATCTTCTGCGTAATTATTAGTACACCATTTTGTTTGTTTGGCAATTCACCTGCTCTGTTAGTTGGATCTCAAAATACCAATCGTATCATACATGCACAGTGACCTTCTTGGAAGAGTTTACCTATCATTCTGATAGCAGTGCAAGATGGTATCAGAAAATTTAGGTCGAGGGACAGGGACCCCTTTCCTGTCCCATATCCTCATTTCATGGTGGTTATATCTGAATATAATCTAGCTGCGTTCTTATTCTTTAACTGCTATAGTCTATTTCAAATTGATGTCCCTGTATTCCACATGTTTTGGTGACTATGCAGTGGTTAAAGATTCATAACATTGAACTGTAAGAAACTGCAAACTTGTTTTAGATTGAATCCTCTTTGTTTCCATGTAGTACTCACACTGCATTATATTGATTTGTGACTTCATGTGGAACTCTTTTGGTGTTTTTCAATTTGTCCAGGAATAAACAATTTGCTGTCGTTGAAAATGCCGGATTCTGGGATTGGACTTTTACTCTTAAAGATGAAAATGGGAACACACTTGCTGAGATTGATCGAGACTGGAGGGGTTTTGGCTTTGAGGTCTGTCTCTGAAATATTTGGTAGTATAGCCTCTAAACAAACACTAATTTGGCATTTATGTCCCACATTTAGCTATATATAGTTGACTGGGAGTCAATTTTTTTAAATGGTGGATGATCAGGTTGTCAATAAAGAGGCACACTTAATGCTTTTTAATGCCATCTTTAATTCAGAAGCTGACTTTATGGCCATGAATTTTCAGATTGAATCCTCTGCAACTATATTCTAGTACCATCTTCTTATTCTGTCCTTTAAACAATCTGATTCTAGCACTCCATTATTTTTTTCTAGCCTTCCATCTGTTGTGCTGCTTCTTCTATTGTCCTATACACTGCACATCTTGTGGGTGACTATTGGTCAATGGAATTAGTGGATAACTGCTTATTTTGGGCAGCATAGTATGAACCTGAGGTTTTGGTTTTTCCATCTAAAAATTTAAAATCTGAAAAATTGTTTTTTAGATTTTCACTATGTAATTTTATGAAAATTATATTCTACATTAATATTGTAAGTATCTTAATTTGAACTCTTTTGTTTAACACAAATGGAACAGTGTGTCAGGTCAAAAACTTTCTTCAAATTGTGAGGGGAAGCTCTCTTTTCATGTTCGGACTAGGGCCTTGCAAGTCCTAGGTCCAGACTAATTCTTTGAGATTTATAATGTTGTAAATAGTTGTTACACTTGGGTGAAATCATGAAGATTCCATAATTGGCTCTTTCTGCCACATGTTATTAGAGTTATGACATTTGTAAGAGCCATCAATATTGGGGGGTTACTAAGTGGATTATGGGGAGGATCTTTGACTGGCTAATATTAGTTGTGTAAGAGGTATACATGTGTGATTATTGTCCCATGGTGGGGCACTTGGGAGTTAAATTCTATCTTGAGAGGAGTTACTTTTGGAATGGAGCACATAGGTTGAATGTTAACCTTTTATACATGGTTTTGGTAAACCATTTATTGTTTCTTGAATCTCTTTGGCCTATATATTGAGGGCTTGGGATGGAGGTCTGCATTGTTTCTCCAATGTTGAGAGTGTTATTGTGGAGTTCTAATCTTAGAGTATATTGCAACTAATGTTGTCATTGGCATTAAAATGGTTTGGTGGTTTAGAGATTGGGTTTGTTTCCTAAAAGGGTTTTCCTAGGGTATAAGGGTGTTATCTCTCTTTTGTGGTTGTTTCATTCTTCATCCCATATTCTCTTTTCTTGTTTTCATTTAAATATTGTTTTAAATGTTATTCTTTTAAAATATATGTAGATTGAATAAATTGTCACATTCTCCTCTTAAGATTAATTTATTTTTGTTTTCATATAATACCAAAGTTTGGTTAGCTTGTTAGACCTTTGTGAAGAGTAGGGCTCACTTCATATTAATCCTTGTTCTAGTGGGAGTTTTTTGCAGTTGATCCCATTTTTCAAGAAATTGGCATGGCAAGTGCTTCTAAAATGGAGGCGGAGAAATTTAATGGAAGCAACTTTGAGCTTTGAAAGCTCTAGATGGAGGATTTTCTTGTGGATAGAGATCTATGGTCAATGGCTGTGGTAAGAAGCCATAAGACAAATGATGAAGGTTGGGTAGTTGCCAAAAGAAAGGCAAGGACCCTATTAGGTTGTGCCTTGTAGGTTCAATTCTTCTAGTGTTTTGGGAGAGACCACCACCAAAAAGCTTTGGTATAAGTTAGGGAAATTGTATCAAATTCCCTTTTGAACAAGCTTGTTTTGTAGAGTGCTCTATTCTTTGAGGACAAGTGATGTCGATTCAGTGATAGAACATTTGAATGCATTTTTGTAGATGTGAAGATGAACGAGGGTTAGCATGTAACTCTCTTCTGTCTTTGCTTGATTGTTAGGACAATATCATAATGGTCATCAATAGCACCATCATAAAACTTAAGGTTGGTGAGGTGGTGGATTCATTGCTTTCTAAGGAGATGAGTTGGAAAACTTTAAATTCTGTCAAAGAGCCCTTGATGGTGAGAGGTTATTCTAAGGACAAGAGGAAAAACAAGGAAAAGGACAAGCATGCCAAATCTAAGGGAAGATTGTAATATCTTGCCCTGGTTGAGATATTTGCTACGAAAACTGCCTTCACTAAATTTTTTTTTGGAAATATTTACCAAATAATGCATAAAATTGCAGAACAAATAAATTCTGAAAGCAAATATATCAAATGATCAACTCTAATTAATTATTGCTTGAATTTACAATAAGATCATACCTGGATAACAACTTCTGATCAACAAATAATTAATCTTCAAAACCCTTGTAAACTTTTGAATTTCTTCTCCAATGAAGCACAAATGTGACCTCTGTATGAAGCCACCAATCAGCAAACCTCAGGTGATCTTTCACACCCTCGATAAGCTTGATTCAAGAAGCAGCTACGCTCTCCAAGATCGTTGTGGCTGAAAACCCTAGGTCTCCACCTCCAAAATGCAAAGCACAAAGCCAATTTGATAAATGATCCAGAAGAATGAAATGTCTTCAGCATGTCTTTATATACTTCTCCTCAAGAGGTCGATTTCACATGAGGCCCTTTTACTCATTAAAATATGTTAAAATATTCCTTTATCCCCCTTTTAATTAAATCCTTAAATCCTCAAAGTGGAGGCCCATCATAAATTATAATGAGTTGACTTTATATCATTAAATGCACTCTTTATTATAAAGTCAATATAAGTCATTAATATTTGCACTTTATAATTAATTATTATTAAAGCATAACTTTAATAATAATTATAATATTATAACTCCATTAATAAACATCATTTATCAACTCCGCTGACACCATAGGCTAGCCCACTGCATTCTTTGCCAACTGGATGCCTTACTAAAAATAGTAAGGTTGGCCTCTATCGACTCACTGACTTACTATAAATAGTAAGTGTATTAAAACGGAGCCAAAACACCCTGAATAACATCGCCTCTAAACAAGCTAAGTATTTGGAGATGAAAACACTGCCAACTACCATTAGGAGAATGCATAAACTCCAACAATGGGCCTTCTAATCACCCCGATTAGCCTATGAGGACTCGATGATAGGCTAAACCACCAAACTCTGATGCTCGCTCAAAAATGGGACATTACAAAGATTTAAACTTCTTGGTAGATCTAAGGTGAAATGTTGGAATTGTGGCAAGATTGGGCACAACAAAAGGGATTACAAGGAGGAGGTAAATAATGAGTTAGATGATTATTTAGATTTGAGGGCTTCCAATGATAGTGGCGGTGATGCTTTTGTTGCATCCCTTGCTACATGTGTACATTAGGGTGCATGGCTTATTAGTTTTGGAGCCTCTTTTCATGACTCCCAACAGGGAGAGGTTCTTGACTTATGAGAACTTTGATGGTGGATGAGTGTTCTTGGGAGATAAATCATCTCTCAAAATTGTTAAATGAGGTAGAGTCATGCTTGCTTTTGTAGATGAAAGGACCAAAACCATTTTCCATTATTTTGCATATTTCGGGTATGAAAAGGAACCTTCTTTTTGTTGGTATGCAAGTAGTCTTGAACATAATGGATGCAAAATGCTGTGTGAGGTCATGGTCTTGACCAAGGGAGTTTGGTTTGGAACTCTATTCCATTTGAATATTAGCATTTCAGAATGTGATAGTTTGGAGGATTTTAATCCAGAGAACCATAAGCCTCTTGTAGGGACGACCATGCTATAACATGATTGTTATGGGCCATATTGGTGAGAAAGGCCTACGGACCTTGAAATGCAAAAACTTGTGTGAAGAGCTAACTAATTATTTTTTGGATTTTGGTTTTTGTGAGCATTGTATTTATAAAAATTTAGAATAGTGCTTAGTTTTACTCAAGCTTTCTTAGATCTATAGTGGTTTTATATTTGATACATAGTGATGTTTTTTGTCATGTGAGTGTAATATCTATTGGAAAATCCTTGTATCATATTTCTTTTATTGATGATTTCTCTAAGAAAACATGGTGGCACAAATGTAAGGTTTTTGCAAAGTTCTAAGAGTTTAAAGCTCTTGTGAGTAGGACATAGAATAAAACCAAGATTTTGAGGATGGATAATGGTGGAGAGTTTTGTTCTACGAAGTTTGATAAATTTTGTAGGGAGCATGGTATTGCAAGGCATAAAACAATTGTATATACCCCTCAAAAAAATGGAGTTACAAAAAGAATGAATAAGACATCAATAGAGAGAGGTAGGAGTATGTGTAATGGTGATAATTTGAAGCAAAATTTTTGGGAAGAGTTTGTGAGCACAACTTGTTACTTTAGCTCTTGTGGATAAAACTCTTGAGGAGGCTTGGTTAGGAAAGATTGTAGCATATTAGGATTTTAAGTTGTGAGGCATATGTGCACGTGCTTAAGAAGAAGGGATTCAAATTGAAACTCAAATATGAGTAGTGTATCTTCATAGGCTATAGCGAAGGTGTAAAAGAGTACACGCTATGTTATGTTAAAATGAAAAAGATAGTGTATAGTTGGAATTGATCTTTAGGGAGATTAGAGTTGCTACTAGACATTCATAGCTTGAAGTTGAAAATGTAGTGGTGTAGCTAGAGCCAAAGACCGAGGAGTGTGCACTCGAGGGAGAGTTATAAAAGTTTAGGGGAAGAACCTTGACTCCAAATCTTGAGGTCCTCCTGTCAAAGGAGTGCACTTGAAAAGTATAACTATAGCTCATCAGATTTTTGTTGTATTTTTCTTTGTTTGCTAACACAAATGAGCCCAAAACTATGCAGAAGGCAATGGAGTCTAAAGACAATAAGTCTTGCAAAGTGGCCATTGATGAGGAGATGGTAGTAGTTGAGGAAAAACAATACATGAGACTTTATAGAGATTCCTTGAGATAGGAAACTAGTTGGTTGCAAATGGGTTTTCAAGAATAAGTAAATACTAAATTTCAAAGGGAAAATTTGAGAGCACAAAGCAAGGTTTGTGGCTAAGGGCTATTCCTAGGTAGAGGGAATTGATTTTGGTGAGATCTTTTCTCCTATTGCAAAGTTGACCTCCATTAGATTCTTAATAAATATTATTGTTGCTTATTATCTAGAGGTAGAATAGATGGTTTTGAAGACATTTTTTTTGCATGGAGATCGTATTGATGGTAGTAGTACTATTTTCCATCTGGTCAATGTGCTTAATCAAATCCATTTATTTTGAGTTTACGTAATGTGATTAACTCTCAAAGCTCGCCAATTGGGTTTCAATCCTTGTGAATATAGCCACAACAAAGTTGGTTTCACTTGTCTCACTTGTCGGGTTGAACTCAACATTAGTTTGATCCTTCTTAGGGGCCATGTTGTTGGCCTATTTGTAGTCTTGTAATGACCAGCTTAGGAAACTTGCATAACTTGATCTGCATAAGTTTTCTTTTTTAAATCATAGAAGGCAACAAATGTGTAATTTCCCCCACTTTTGAAATTTTCAAAAAATATGCAATATTTAAATTTTTTCTGGTAGTATGCAATATTTAAATATTTATGACAGTAAGAAAACTTTTAACAACATTTTTCCATTAACACTTCATACGACATTCCTGTATTAAAGCTATTTGGAGATTAATAATATTGATACAAGGAATAGCCACAAATTTTCTTATACATATTTTTTAGGAAATCCAAATTGAATACTAGTGCTACAACAAAACTATGTATTCAAAATATAATACTAAATGAAATTGCATGCATAAATATGATATGGCTTTGATACCAACCCGAGTTCCAACTATCGATGCTGGTTCTAAGATTGGCCATACAATCATTCAAAGAATGAAGACTTAGTACCTTGCAAATACTACCGCTCAAGAACTAGGTATGATGTCCCAAGTCACAAGCTTTCATAAGAAATATAAATGTATGATAGCTCCAAAGTTACATTGCCAACAAGTAACACAAAAACCAATAATATATAAAGTACTACCACCCCTTTGTCTTGTATGACGCACAAATTAATCTTGTATGTTTCTTTAAGTTGTATGATGACCCCTCAACAAATAAAATAAACAACAAATACTGGAGTGGCTGCTACCAATAAAGGTATGGCTGCAATATTAATTGGTACATGTCATGCCCCCGAAATTGTAATGTTAAATATGAGATATTGAAATACAAATAACAAAATCGAATAAAATATAAAAATAAGTAACTACCATTTAAATATTAGAATCCTAAATATTATGAATAATATTATATTGATAATACAATTATCAAATAGAATAAATTAATATTTACAATCAATAATACCTGATCATGTCTATGTTTTGAAAGGAAATAGAAAAGAACATTGGAAAGAACTAATTAATGAGCAATTGTTTGAAAGAAAGATATTACCAAATAGATTGAAGTAGACAAACCAAGCACCACCAAAGCAAGAGAGACACAAGAAATTGTTAAGGAGAAAAAACAAGGAAAAACCCCAATATTATGAATGGAGGCAAAATGCCTAAAGAATAATATATATATATATATATAGAGAGAGAGAGAGAGAGAGAGAGAGAGAGAGAGAGAGATATTTTCAGCCTTAGCTTGCTTGCTTGAATCTTAGAGAATGAGAGGAAAGGCACCTCAATAAATAGAGGTGAGAAGAAGAGTTAGAATGTAACTCCCAACTCAATGAATGCCACCATTCATCTATGTGTGTGCAATGTGTCACCTCTTAAGGAGGTGGCTACAAATATTCCTTAATAAAGGAATTCAAAATAAAATGAGTCATCCACACATGTGTGAGGAGACAAAAAAGAAAAAAGACTTGTAGGGATTCCTTTGGAATATTCCTACAAGTTAATAGATAATTACAATTAAAGAATAACCTTTACCAAGTAAAGATTAATCTTCTAACATGTTTTTATAAATAAATAAATGTCATGTTTCATAGATAAATAAATATTCCCAAGAAATTACAAATAAATAAATAAATAAATATAGAATATTAAAAATATACATAAATATAAGTATTAACCATTCCAAAATTTATAATCATTATAATATAAATAAATATAAAAATATATAGAAAAACTAATGTAATGAACTTAAACTATATTAAATAAAATATATAAAAATAAAATAATATGCAAAGAGGATTAAGGGCAGCAATGACTCAATAAAAGGATAGAGGCCTGTCTTACAAAAGCATCGATAGAAGTAAGGAAGGGATTTGATAATATTCATTATTCCCAATAAATATGCATTGACTACCTCAAATCAAACATAATGTAGAAGAACATATGGACAGCGATTAACATTTAATCAATAGACATGACCCTTAGATACCTTGAAAGATCACATCCCTTAACCATACGTGGGTATTAAAGGAGAGATAGCTTCAAATCAAAAGGCATCATGGGAAAAAAGAAGAAAGAAAGGAAGATATCTCTGCAGTTCGATACAGCAAGGGAAGTGCTATTACATGATAAATAAGGGTGGGCAACTAATTTATGTACTTAGGAAAATAAGAAATGTTAACTACAGATGTGAATTTTGGTTCTGACTGATTAACAAATATGTAATAACAATTGATGCTTTATAAATATATTATGTGGGATAAATATATTTAAATATATTTATGATTGATAAATATAAAATTAATGATTGATAAATATATTTAAACAAAGATATTGATAAATACATTAGGATTATAGATATTCAAGATTAATAAATATATTTCATGAGATTAAATAACAATATGGCAAAATACAATTTACACAAGGATATTCATCTAGTTATTGTTATTAATTAATGTCATTTTGAAGTAGCAAGATCATGCATACTATTTATTCTTGTAACATTACTAGTATGTTTTGGACATCTAATTATCAAATGCGATACGTCTTGTTATTTATATTTAGCAATCAACCATAGGGTAACTTTGGGAGGGAATGCCAATAGGTTGAGCAGATACTAGACTTCTCTCTAGGCATGCCACTCCTAGGGTGGATGACGGTATGTCATGCCATTGGGAGCCAAGGGGGTGATATCCGCTCTTGGGCTTAGAGAGAGGATGTCTACGGGCCTCCTATGGTAACCTTCTCCCCAACTTTCCCATGGTAGGTTGTTGGATTAGACTTGAGGGATCCTCAATCATAATTAGGAGGATGAGGATAGATAAGGAAAGCAGGTACAAGTGTATCCCCTAAGCACGCCACTCCTAGGGTGGATGACGGTAGGTCATGCCATCCAGAACCAAGAGGGATGGTATATCTGCTCTTGGGCTTAGATGGATAGCTTTGGGCTGACCTATCTTTCCCATCCAATTCCTATTATGATTGAACTTCCCTGAATATGATGTGGTTTGCCTTATGTAATTGTGTTGTGCAAATAGATGAGGATATTTATTATACATATTTGATATGTTAGATAGATAAGGATATTTATTATATGTTTGGCTATATAAATTATACTCCAATATTATCTAGCATGGTTGCAGGGGATAAATCAAGATTCATCTCCTTGAAGGCTTTAATTGATAAGGTGTAACCCTAATTGCATTAACTTGTGTTTCTAGGGAAATAATTAGGGTTATCCCAAAAGGGGACATTACAGTACAACTAGCAAGGATACAACCAAAAATAATAGTTGCTACTTAATATCTATAAAGTATCCTTTTTTGAAAGAATATCCACAAACCTAAGTTTATTTTGAAATCTTCAACGGTCAACCAATTGGAGATCCCAACCACAAAACTGAAATTGGAATAATTGTAATCGTTTAGCCCAATTGTAATCTCTAAGTGGAATCACCTCAATGGATGAGAGAGCTTTCATCATACAATCCAAAATGGAAATTGAGAGGTTTTTGTTTGTAGTGTCCCACCCCAATCTGCTGTTTTTTGTTTTTTTTTGTGTTTGCTTTGTTTGCTTTTTTTTTTGTTTTTTTGTTTGACAGGAGTTGCATAAAGAAAATAACTAAAAACTACTTATTTAAAGAGAAATTGCATAAACTAATAACAACCAAGATCAATATTCAACATCTGAAACACAATGGAAGTATACCCATTTGCTGTTATGAAGAGTTGCAGGTCTGATATTACAAAACCAGCAAGCTGGATGCATGCAAAATCATCCACAATTCGCCAAATCCCAGCTTCTCCCTTGCAGAATTGATGTGCAGCAGTTCCTAATCCCTAGACGCCTCCACTGGTGGTGAGAACAAGCCAAAACCCTAGGCATTTGGCCTTGGAAAGTCATGCCTCCCTTATGATAGGTATGACCCCTGCTTGAATGGTACGACCAGCTTATGGTCTCCAAAATGTCCTTTTCTTTCACCAATAATCTTGCAATATCCCCTCTAACTCGTTGACTATCTTATCCTCAGAAACCCTTCAACAAATCACTTGTATAATGGCTGCAAATTATCAAAATCAAGCACCAGCATAACCCCTGAATGTAGTTATCAACATTCAACCTTGGGATGTCTTTCAATCTTGCAGTTGAAGATCCTCTTGAGGGATTTCGTCCTCACAAAGCCAAGACTTCAGTCCAACTAGCAAACCCTTCTCAATATTTTCTCCAGCATGAATAAGCAAAAAGTACACAAAAGTGCTTTTATACCCCTCAATTCCCATGCCCAAATTGGCTTTTTAATTTATTTTATTTAATTTACTTTATCCCCTTATGACTCTCTTAAGTTGGGCAGTCAACTTTATGATATAAATATGTCACTAAAAACCCCTTATAACTCCTTTATTGCAAAGTCACTTAAATAATATAAATAATGCTAAAGTTAAATCTTTTAATTTAACTTTAATATTTACATTATTTAAACTTAAAGCTGTGGACCGCGTTAACTACCAAGATAAAACCAGGGTAAGTATTCACCGACATTCCCAACATAGAAATGTTTCCAACTGACCAAGTTGGTGATCAATCCATGACTTACTAAAAAATAGTAAGTGTGGACAAAGTGTCCAAATTATGCATTGGAAGGCATCATTGTGAAACCCCTAAAATACACTAAGCTGGGAAACACCAATTAAACACAAACGGTTGATTAACAAGCCACAAACTCCCTTAGAAGGGTCCCCTAACCACCATGTTAGTCTATAGGGACCAAGGTGATAGACTAACCACAACTCCTGCTGATTGCCTAGGAATGGGACATTACATTGCCCTCCCCAAAATTGCTTTTCCTCAAGCAATTTAGACTCTGGATGCGATAGTATCTGCTCACTCTCCCCAGTTGCATCCTCCACCAACAAATCCTTCCACTTCACCAGATATTCCTTGATGACCCTCTTCCTCAATGTGCGCTCTCTGGAGTCAATAACGGCCTCAGGAATGAGAATCAACTTCCCCTCTTCATCAAGGGGTGGCAAAGTAGTAGAAGGAACTATATTGTGTTCCAATGCCTTCTTGAGGTGAGACACGTGGAACACATTATGCACCCTGCTCTCCGTCGGTAGCTCTAACTCATAGGTCACTTCTCCAATCTTCTTGGAGATCCTGAAAGGTCAATAATATCGTGGCTTCAGTTTCTTTGCACCACTCTTCTTGAGAGTGGACTGTCTATAAGGCTACAACATCAAATAAACCATGTTACCCACCTCAAACTAATGCTGAATCCTATGCTGATTTGCATACCGCTTCTGGTGATTTTGCGCCTTTTGAATGTTCTTTTTCAAAGACTTCATTATATCCTAACTCTCCTATAGTAAATCTTTTGCCATAGGCACTCTACGATCCCTAAACAACAAATCCAGGAAGTTAGGAGCCTCATATCCATAAAGGGCCATAAATGGTGACATTTGAATAGACATATGGTAAGTAGTGTTGTAGCAATATTCGCCCAAATTTAACCACTTAACCCATGCCTTCTGCTGCCCTACTATGTAATTCCTGAGGTATCCCTCCGCCCACTTGTTAACAATGTTTGTTTGCCCATTTGTTTGTGGATGGTAGCTAGTGCTTGGAGTGAGTTTAGTGCCACTCAATCTGAATAGTTCTTGCCAAAAATGACTCAGGAACTTACTGTCTATATCACTAACTATGCTCCTTGGCAACCCATGAAAATTGAGTACCTCCTTAAAAAATAAATCAACAACCTGTGTTGCTGTGTATGTGGCTGAAGTCGCAAAGAATTGAGCAAATTTTGTTAATCTTTTAGCCACAACATAGATACAATCTGTGAAGAGCCTAGCTGGCTCCAACTCAAACCCTTGTAGTTTTTGCTTATCTTTTTGTGTTTTTAAGTTTTTTAGAGAAATTTTCTAGACAGAAGAGAAGGGGCATACAACATATAAATGCACATAGAATTGAAATACAGTAATTTTTCGAGCAATAGATGTACTAGATAATATTTGGCAATATGTACAAAGAGATTGCAAACAAATAACATACCCAAAACTCTCCGGAATAATTAAATAAGAAATCTGGTACATTGCCAGGCAGGAAAGTTGTAAAACTGATGAAATCAACGCCCAAGCTAGGATAGTGACTTCTCCATGCCAGAAACTGGACACAATGCTTGCAAAGGCTAGGCGATTAATCTACAAAAGAAACTAGGAGCAAAGGTGAGGCGTTTTGCCTCCAGAATTCCCACGCCTCTCCTTGTGAAGCACGCCTCCCAAGGTGATTTGTACGGCCTCTGAAGAAGATAGGCAGATCTCCTGAAAGATGAAGTCAGATGCTGAATGGAGGCATCCAGATGAATAACCCCCTCTCCTAACACTGATCTGATGAATACTTGCTCAAATAAATCCAGATGAAGCTCAATGGACCCCTGAATGGAAGCCCTCACAGACGCACAAATTCAGCTGGTCTTTCACAGCCTCAAATATGCTCAACACTGAAGAAGATCTCGCTCTCCAATGGCAGAAAATACTTAAACCCTTGTCTTAGAGAAGAGAAGCCAAATATCAAAGTCAAAATAATCATAAGTGAATGAATTTGATTTGCCTTCATTTTGTATTATAAGCCAAAATGCACGACTTCCAAGAAGTGACGCCCTTTTTGCCATTTAAATATATTAAAATATATTTAAGTCAACTTTTTGAATGGTCTCCACTTAAATTCTTTGGGCGCCCAACTTTAAGTGATTTAATTAATCACTTTATGAAATATTTTATAAGTGGCGTCACTTTACAAAGTCAATTTGACTTTAGAATAATCCATTAAGTTAAATATTAATATTTAACTTAGCCACAAAAAAATTCATAACTTCCTCCAAACTCAGTATCTTTCCGTGCCGTCAGAAGCTGGCAAACACTAGACTCCAAACGCTCGTACTGAATCCCATATTGAAGCTGAAAGGGTGAGAATGACAATACCCACCAAAAAACGACCACTGACCCTCTAACCAGATCTTGTCAATCTACAAGGGTCCAAGAGATAGGCTAACTCAACATGCTCCTAAACTAAGCTAAAATGGGGACATTACACAATCTGTACCTTGTGTCTTGGGCAAGCCTGTGATAAAGTACATAGAAATGCACTTCGATTTCCGATTAGGAATGGGTAGGGGTTGTAGTAAACCTGTTGGTAAGGAGTGCTCTTGTTTATTCTGTTGACAAGTAGGACACTCCCTCACATACTTAAGAACTTCTGTTTTGAGTCCCTTCCACGTAGACAAGAAATTACCATCAATCTGATCTCAACATTTTTATCTCTTAAACACCTATGGTGACCCAAAGAAGTCATTGTAGGAACAAGAGCTATTTGCAACAATTCTGAAAGTGGTTACTGAACAAGGATCAAACATTCTTCCACTTTTTTAAGTGTGTTCAAAGCATCCTCCCTCGGTTGAGAATGCATACTAAGCTTACTACCTGTTTTGTAAAGTGATCTTGCTAATCGTTTTCTATCTTTTGTTGCCATTCTTCAAATTGATAGTCGAACTTTAGAGTTACCCACTAAACTGGCAAAAACTTTGGCTCTGATACCACTAGAGTGTCCCACACCAATCTATTGTTCTTTTGTGTTTTGTTTCTTTCTTTTTTTTCGCTTGATAGGAGATGCATAAGTCAAATAACTAAAAACTACTTATTTAAAGAGAAATTGGATAAACTAATAATGACCTAGATCCATATTTAACATCAGAAACACAATGGAAGCATACACATTTGCTGTTATGAAAAGTTGTAGGTCTGATATTACAAAACGAGCAAGCTGGATGCATACAAAATCATCCACATTTGCCAAACCCTAGCTTCTCCTTTGCAAAATTGATGTGCAATAGTTCCTAATCCCTAGACGTCTCCATTGGTGGTGAGAACAAGCCAAAACCCTAGGTTTTTGGCCTTGGAAAGTCCCACACCTCCCTTATGACAAGTACGACCCCTGCTGGAATGGTATGGCCAGCTTGGGGTCTCCAAAATGTCCTTTTCTTTCACCAATAATCCTGCAATATCTTCTCTGACTTGTTGACTATCTTATCCTTTGAAACCGTTCAACAAATCAGCCATAGGCTGCAAATTATCAAAATCAAGTACCAACATAACCCTGAATGGAGTTATTAGCATTCAACCTTGGGATGTTTTTCAATCCTGCATTTGAAGATCCTCGTGAGGGATTTTGTCCTCACAAAGCTAAGACTTCAGCCCAACCAACAAACCCTTCTCAATATTTTTTCCAACATGAACAAGCAAAAATACACAAAAAGTGCTTTTATACTCCTCAATTCCCACAACCAAATTGGCTTTTTTAATTTATTTTAGGGAAAATTTAGGGCATTCCCAATTAGGGGACATTACAAGTGTTATCAGAGCATGTTCCTGCCATCTTGCAAGACACTCCCACTTTAACTACCATTCAATTAGAATGAACCATTCAACCCTCTTAAGAAAGCCAATAATTCATGTGTGTGCATTCCATGTATATACTCTATGACCTATATGTATTTATGCAACTATGTGTATACCTTGCATATACCTTTTGACTTCACGTGTATATATGTACTCATGTGTATATTGGATGACCTTGGAATGGTGGATGGACCCATGGTGTAGAATGGGATGCATCGAATCCCCTTTCCAATTGTCAAACTGTATACTTAGCCTTGAGGGGTTGAGGATGGACCCACGGTGTAGTGCACAATGCGTCGATATTCTTTCTATGTGGATGCATTATGGACATGTTGTTGAGTATTTTGTCATTGATGTCAAGGTGCTTGAGCTGCTTTTCTGTGTGTTTGAGCTACTCGCTTGTGTGCTTGAGTTGGTTGGTTGGTTGCTTGTTTGCTTGGTTGAGCTACTTGCCTGTGCGTTTGAGCTACTCGCCTATGTGCTTGAGTTGGTTGCTTGTTTGCTTGAGCTACTTGTTGAGCTACCTAGTTGTCTGCTTTAATTTTTGATTCATGAAGTTTGAATTAAGGGCATTCCAAATCGGAGGACAAGAAAAATTGGGAGGGGAGGATTGTCATGACCCCAAAATTGCAACACTAAAACCCAAACATTGAAAAGCAAATAAATAAATAAAATAAATAACAATATAAATATAAATATCAAATAATTTAAATATTATTTTTATTTTAATCATATTATATATAGATGGAAGAGATGTCTCTAACATGTACTTATGATTTAATGTTTTCTTCCTTCATCAATAGAAATGATAATGACTGTATTTGGAAATTTACGTGTTTATATTTTGGAGATTATAGTCTTGAACCTTAGTGACTTCCAAGAGGAAGTCCAATCTAAGGGGAGGAGAATGTAAGGCCCCACCGTTAGTGGAATAGTTACATCTTTGTAGATGCTAATATTGTTGATTAGTCAAATTGGATTGATGAATTTTGCAAACTTGATCTAATGCAAACCATGTGATTTATGTTTTATGTAGTTGTGCATGTAAGGTATTTTGTGTGGACGATATGGGTAAAATAGGAATCAAGTAAATTAATCCGATTGGTATTTTGTTGTAAGGAATCCATGGGGAGGATCATTGGTTATATAATCTTAGTGCCTATTAATGCAGATGATGTGGCCATTTCATTTGAGTAGTTGTTATTTAATGTTTAGGAAAATGTTTTCGTCAAACTATAATGTGGTGTACTCATTTGAGGTAATTAACATATCCACAACAATGACGGTACACAAATCTTGATGATAGTCGAAATCAAATCACTTGAATTTAAATTTTGGATTATTTATTATTATTCTTTTACATGAATATGTTGTGTTGATGACATCTTTGACCATCTCACCCTTCTTGTTTAAAACCATTTTTGTTGATTTTGGATTCATTGAGGTAACATTAGTACAATGAATACATATATAAGCTCATATAGAAACAAATATACACTATATTATATATAAATGTAAAATCACCTATATACAAATGTAAAAATAATGTAAAATAAAATAAGTATAGGCAATAACAGCAGCAAGGGAAGCGATTAATTAATGATATGCAGGAAAAGACAAACCAACAAGAAGACAAAATTAAGGGAAAAGTGCAATTAGATTCCCGAAATGAAGGCAATGGTTACTTATATATATATAAATTCATATTAATACAAATATAAACTATATTATATATAAATATAAAATCACCTACATATAAATATAAAAATAATGTAAAATAAAATAAGTATAGGCAATAACAGCAGCAAGGGAAGTGGTTAATTAATGATATGCAGAAAAAGACAAAGCCAGTAAGAAGACAAAATTAAGGGAAAAGTGCAATTGGGTTCCCAAAATGAAGGCAACTGTTACTAATAGTTTCTCCCAGGCAGCGATTAACATAAGGTAGTAATTATTGTAAAATAAAGGCAGCGATCAAAGGGACATAATGATAATTAAAAGTCACCTCCCCTTTGACTGATGCATCCCTTTGTGGGGATATAAAGGGAGTAAAATGGAATGAGTTGAGGGATCGAACCATTAGGAAGGCATTGAATTATCATGAAGACAAAAGTAGCGATTATAGATATAAAGGCAGTATTGGGAATTGAAAGACCACAGCAATTATGATCGCTTGATGGCAGCGATTTATATTAGCAAGGGGCAGTAATTATATTGTGAAAGGCTGCAATCAGTCTGAAGGGCCCACAGTTAATAATAAGGAAGTTCACAAGGAGATATCATTCCAAGTGAAGAAGACTTATAAGCACGATTACAAGAGGATTAAAGCAGATTTAAAGTAGGAGTATATAAGAGAGAAGTAAATAAGGGCAAAGGGCTGAAGGATAGATAAGTGAAGATACATATTAAAGGGAAGTAAGTTGAATATATATATAAAGGTAGGGATTAATGGAGAACCTACGTGTTCTATAATGGAGGACCATGTGTCCTATAATGGAGAACCTCTGTGGTCTATAATGGAGGACCAGATGTCCTATAATGGAGAATCTATGTGTTCTATAATGGAGGACCAGGTGTCCTATAATGGAGAATCTATGTGTTCTATAATGGAGGACCACGTGTCCTATAATGGAGAACCTTTGTGTTCTATAATGGAGGACCTAGTGTCCTATAATGGAGGACGATCTGTCCTATAACGGAGAACCTTTTGTCTTGTATAATGGAGGACCTGGTGTCATATAATGGAGAACCTTTGTGTTCTATAATGGAGGACTAGGTGTCCTATAATGGAGAACCTGTGTGTTCTATAACGGAGGACCAAGTATCCTATAATGAAGAACCTATGTGTTCTATAATGGGGGACCAAGTAGTCCCAAGGAGGCCAAAGGGGTACTTGCCTTTGTCTGAAAGGGTACTGCCTTTGGGCCTAGGAGAGTTGGGTCACCAAGACACCCATTTTAACCTCACACCTCCATCATGGTGAATAGAACCTTCCGAGGATGTTAGAGTACTTTGTGATTGAATTAATGATTGGTCAATAGTTTATTAATAGCTAATTATGGCAAACTACTAACTATTATTGTTGTGATAAATGATTCCATTCTACTAATCAATTTGATTATGGTAAATGATTCTAATTTATGTGCAGAACTTCAATAAAGGTTACAATCAATTGAGAAGTATTTTCTAACTCATTTGTTTATTTGGAAATTAAGGATTTAGGGAAAATTTAGGGCATTCCCAATTAGGGGACATTACATCTAGATGAAGGGTAGTAAATTTTATAGCTTCCTCTTCATACGTAGTGTTAAGTGAAAAGTATGTGCAACTTTTGAACTCAAGCATGAGTTGTGTATTTGTTTGATCCATCATAAGAGGGAATGATCAAGTTACCGAATCTGAATTGCAGGTCTCTATGAGACTAATTTGTATTTTTCCTTCTTTCATTCTTTTGCCCACTTTTCATTTTTAGATTGTGGAAATTGGTGAGACATTTTTGCATGAAATGCTTGTCCAAGAGTTTTGTATTCATCAAAATAAGTTTCGAAGCTGTCTCCCTCCTAGGCTGCTTGTTCCTTTTCTTTAGTGTTCCACGAAGTTTTGGGGACAGGGATGGGGGGACGGCAGGGGATGTGTCTTGAGGACGCGGGGACAGGGGGTCTAAGTTTTGGGGGCGGCTTGGGGCGGGGAGGTGGGGGGGCGGCAGAGGAGTGGTGCGCTGAAATACATATAGTACTTGAAAAATTAGTTATAAAAAGATGTATAACTGTAGAAGCCTAAGGAATAAGTGAAGTTTAGAGTTTAAACACTTTGCAATGATTTCATTGAACTATTGAGTATTGAATATTGCTGCTTGCAGGATATGCACAATATTGAATATTGCAATATTGCAGAATATGCACAAGATTGAAAAATTTAAAATATAAAATGCTCTGCCTCTGGTAGAACATGTCTGCAAAATGTGGAAGCATGGGCAAGGCATGTGAATTGTTTGACTGAATGCATGATTGCATTCAGTCAAACAGTTCACATGCCTTGCCCGTGCTTCCACATTTTGCAGACATGTTTAGTATTCTACCCAACAGCTATGAAATCAAAAAATCAGAAAATGTGAAAGCCCAGCGGCGTGGACGGGGCACGGGCAAGGAATATCATTGTATTCATGAGCTGACATCCCTTTGAGGCATTCATTCAAACAATTCACCTGCCTTTCTCATGCCCCACCATGCTATGGGGCTGTTTGTTTTGATTTTTGAATGAAAATAAAATAAAAAGCCTAAACGCTGCTATAAAACTAAATACCTGGTAATGCCAAGCAGCCAATGACGCCTTTGAATCTCACACACAACTTTCGCCTTTGGCTCTCACAAATCTATTGTCTTTGAGTCGTTCAAGTCTCAGACTATATGCACGCATGGGAAGAAAATGAAAAGTAAAACAAAATGAAAAATTTCAACGATATACTATAGTAGAATTTGACTTAAGTCAACTCATTAGGGTAACAAAATAGTATTAAAATTTTAAATTTAAAAAAAAAAAAATCATTTTTTTAATACATTTTTTATGGGGGATGTCGGAGATGCTTGGAAGTCTCCTCTAAAGAAACGTTTAGGGGATGACGGCGAAACGGGGGGATGGTAGGGGGGATGACAGTGGGACGTTTCCTAGGCATCCTTGTGTCTCAGAAATGTCCTTGTCTCGGGTTCGTCTACTTTTTTTGGGGGGGGGGGACGCGTCCCCGTGGAATTGTGCTTTTCTTCAGGTTCTATTTTTCTCTATGAGAACTTAGGCTAGAAACGTTTAGATGCGGAACCCGCAACTGTTCAGTTATTTGTAGCAGCAGTAGCACTTCCTTCACCTGTAGGGGCTTCTGAAGGCCTTGGACCATTTAAATTGTGCATTGTTTGTAACAACTATGCCATAAGATTTGTTATTTATTGTTGACTCTAACTCATATTGTGATGGCAATATACTAGAAATCAATATTTTTCTCCCATTTCTATTTCTTCTCTTTAGTCCTGCAATTTTCTCCGCTCTCTCTGATAAAAAATTTCTTTGTCATGGGGCTGCATTAAAATTTGTCAGCTCTAACTGTGCAGACTGGCAAGATTATGCTTTCATGCCACTGCAATAACACTCCTGAAATTTCATAAAATATGCATTTTTTTGTATTCTATAATAGTATGCAATATTTAGCAGCAAGAAAACTCGTCACAACATATGAACATTAACACTTTATATGAGATTTCTGTATTAAAGCCATTTGGAGATTGATAATATTGATATAAGGTGTTGTACCCAAACCAAATTTTTTGCTTCATTAAGGCATTTTGCATTTTAAAGTCTAAACCTCGCTAAAATGTTGTAAAATACCGTTTTGGGCAATGTCAAGCATGGAGTTTTTTTGTCAATAGTTTGTCAGTCAAAGTCAGTTATATTGGTCAGAACCTGAAGAAGAGACTCAAAATGAAGATTTTCACGATGGAGGAGCATCTCACGACGGCATTTCATATTGCAGACGGTCATTTCAATAATCGAGACAGAGTTTTCAGTGATCAAATCATGAGATTTTCGGAGAAAACCTCAAAGGGTACAGAAATGCCTGCTTCGAGCCCGGTTTTTTGGAGTCAAGATCTTTATGCGAAGTGCTCAAGCATCTGATCAATCTCTTGAGTCGACGGCTATCCATTGAGCTTTATCCAGCGTTAGAACTCCGACTCCGGCTAATGCGATAGAAGTTAAAATCCCTAAATTTTAGGAGATGGAAATTTTGCTCTTTTCAGGCAAAAGCGCGCCTCTAGCCTGAGGGCGCCCATTTCAAGGCAGGGGTAAATCTCGTCAGTTTCGATGCCGAAGACAGTCAATTCATTCACAGCTAGTCTGCTTATCCGACGAGATATCAAGCATAGTCATCCGACTCTCAGAGTTCAGGCGGCAGACGTCCGAAGAACAGCTTCAAATGGAGTTTTCATGTTTTTGAGCTTCTC
>VDFB02342863.1:0-18014 GCA_007258455.2 Sequoia sempervirens
CATTCAAAGCTAATAGTGAAATTCATAGCACATCCCATGTTTCTTCTAAAACAAGCCTTTTGTCATGAGCTACGAATCGCTGCACCACCATAGCAATTTTCAGCCAGAATATTAGGGTTAGACACTAGAGATACCATTTTATCCTTTATATTTGGAGTTGTATTCCTTTGCAAACCATAATCTCCATTTCCTGTTTCTTTATGGGTTCAAATAGGTTTTTTTTTTAATTTATTTCATTTTTTGGTGTAGAATACAAAAAGCCTTGATGGATTCTCAAGGATAACTTGTAGTTATTGTTGATTACTAATTTAATTTGATAGCTCTATGAAATCGTTTCAATGAAAATAGAATATTGGTTTCCATTACAAATGTAAATGTCATCTGCTTACAAGATAAATTTAAGTTGAATAGTGCAGATTCTTTTTTTAAGTTTTCTCCAGACTTCTTTGTAAGTTTTCCCCAGATTGCAGACTTCTTTTTATTTCAGTTTGTTGTTTTAGGTTTTCATACTTTCAATTTTCTGTACATTCAGGTTAAGGCACTCCAACTATATCTTGTCATACATAATGAGGCATGCCAATGGTTGTAGCTGAACAAATGCATACATTAAAAGGTAATGCTTTTATAATTTAGTGTTACCATGGAATCTGGAAAGCATTAATCAGTACAGTCATGCTAATCTTGAATACCCTATTAACATTACAAAATTTGAAGAGATATGTAAAGCACATTGATTTAGTAGATAAAGTCAATTTTTTTGCCAAAACTACAAATATTTGTCTGATACAGACTATGTTAGAATAAAACTGCAGGATGGGCAAGTCCACTTTTATTTTAAGTTAAATAAAATTTTATGTTACAAAAGGTCTAAGCTGTGGGTAATGATTTTTACTATGTGTTAAACGGCAGGCAAGCTGTCACATGTAAAACAATCTATTTCCTTCCATGAAATTGCAAACATATAACCCATCTATCATGTTACTGAGCTGTAAATCAAATATTTGTTTTACATAATTCTTCTATTTTCTAAGGTGAATAATTATGTTCAACTTCATTCAGTGATCAACAATACATGCCAACATTGATTGAGTTGAGCAATTGTTCTCTTGTCTAGTGATATTACTAATCAACAAACTAAAATAGATTGTTGTCCACAAACACAGAACCATATGAAAATACTATACAACCTATAACTACACAAACCTCTGGAAAACATCTTGATCTTAGATTCGGTAAGTACAAATAGAGATTAAAATTAAAAGTTAAAGAGATATTACCAATTTATTTATTTGCATTGCACATTTTTAGTTCAATCTCCTTTATCTGCTCTTAAGATGGTGCCATTTTGTAACCAAAATCTGCTAACCCTTCAAATCTTGAATCTGAATTTCTTTTTCTTTTAAACAGCTATTTGCTGTTCAATAGAAGCATCATGAAAATTATTTAGGAGAGAGAATTCGGTAGTTGAGCATTCTAATTTTGCATCTCAAAATCATATGTGGTAATTTAGAATCATTTTTTTAATTTTTCTTATAATTAAGGTTTCAGGTCCACATCATCAAATATGATGCCACATTAGCACATTCTTTATTGAGATGTCCAGGTCCAAAAGAAGAGGTAGACCCATAGTCATACCTTAAATTATAATAGTTGTGCATTAAGTAATGTTTTTTTTGTACACTGATTGACATCTCATGATTTGTTACTTTTTTAGATCGAACGAATACATTTCATTCAATTATGAGTACTCATGATCAACACAAAGAACTTTAAAGTGACAAACACTAGTGTTATAGTAATAAAAATATTGAACACTAAATCAACAAATACTATCACAACTGTTAGAACATGCTCAACTACTGAATCCTCCACTAATAATCAGACCTACACAAAATAATGAGAAGCTAACAAACCTGTTTTTGTATTTAGGTCTCTAAGTTTCAGTCTAGGAAGTCAACAGTCTACATAAGAATGAAAAAAAATAGTAGGCAGCCCTGCCCAAAGTAATAAGCAGCTAAAAAGTTGTTTCTAAATTTTAGGATCTCTTAGTTCCAGTATAGGAAGCCAAAAGTCTCTTTAACGAACATAGCTATGGATTATAAAATAATCTTCTATGGAGAAGGGTAATTCTTAATGGGAATGAATGATTGTGGTTAAGGTGGTGGGCTTCTCATTCATTTTTTGGGTTATGTAACCATGTATTGTTGTTAGGTGCACCAAAAATTGATATGCTTTGACTTAGTGTAACAAAAAAATCACCTAAACTTGTGGATAAAATGTATAATTTTGCATTGTTCTTGTGAAAGAAAAAGAAAAAGGTACCTAGTCAAGTCAGAAGATTAAAATATTTGACTTTAACACTAGATTGCACGGTTATTGTACATAGATAATAATTGAAAGATGAAAAAGATTCATAGATTATTACAGATAACAATATCAATCAGGAACAGGGTTTGCAATGGATGTTTCTAATTAATAACTAATACTATGGTTCAGAGGTGCTTTTGTGCTTTCTAGTTCCCCTATGCTTATGTGCTTTGGTTATGCTCCCTGTAATTAATACTGTTCACAACATGAATATGGGGCCATTTACATAGTTTACTAGGTTTCCCTTCCAAACATGTAGCATGAAATATAAAGATAGACAAAGCATCTAAAAAACTAAGTATTGAGTCATTGACAGTGAAATATACAGATATTTTGATATAAATGGAAGGTAAGTAACTTAGGGTAATGACTTACAAACTGCATATGAGATGTATAAAATCTTCTATAAAATCTATAACCATGAAATTCACCTTTGTATCACCATATCTCTAGCTTCTCCATTATTATTAGGCCTTGGCCTTCCAATCACTTCTTCAAGAAAAAGATGCCAGATGTTGAAGAGAGGCTACATCAAATTTTAATCCAAAAATCATGTTTGGCTTTTGTTGTAGATTTGTATCAAATTATCAGAACTCATTTAGAGTGTTACATGATGGATTTCAATTGGTGTTGTACCAAACATCCTTAAATCAAATGTAGAGTTGTTCAATTCATCTTAAATATAAAACTTATTGTCAATCAACTAGAAAGTGTGGAAGCTTGGCTTGTTTCCTAATCTGTGACTCACAGGCTTGGAAAAAATCTTGGAGTCCCAAACAACCAATGAAGCATTTTGTCTTCTTGTCACAAGGCCACTATAAAGAGATTCATTCTCATACCCATCTTTGATATGATTCACCATAACCAAGATCTCCTTGATTACAATCTCATTTAGGCATTTGGCTACTTGAACATCCCATCCCAAAGGCGAACAACATTACCAGTAGAAGATACCACATCTTCTGTTATACCCAGCAGCTTCTGGGTTCTTCTGTCAGAATCAGACTGCCACACCTCTGTATGATTAGGTTCTTGGATAAAATACTCAGGACAACTGCGTGCTTTCAATCCAAACCTCCACCTCCTCTTATTCCTTTTCAAACCAGACTTAACAAGCAATAGTCTGTCCCATCCATTCTGGCTTTCAAATGATTGAAGCCCTTTCCAGTTCCAGAAACCAACAAAGGGGTCCAACATCCATAACTTTTCTCCTTTTTGTTCTTCATTATTATGATTAAAAACAAACCGAACGCCCTTCAATTTGTCCCTTTTTTCCACATGAAAAATCAACTCTGATGAAGAAAAAAATGGTGATGTATTAAGGCTTATTTTATCTACAGAATCAGAAATCCCACTACATCTGAATTCCTCAACTAGGCTGACCTGGTTATGCCTAGGAAATGTGCTGCCAAAGTTATCTGTCACACATTCCCATTTCATGAATCTGGGGAATCTTAAGACCGGTTTTGGAAATGAATTTCTTAAGGGAGTTGCAGGAGCAGATTTTGGAAGTTTAGATGGTGAATATGGTGGTAATGATTTCTCAAAAACTATCACCATTTCAGTCTCTATAAAACTAGGACTACGCAGAGTTAAACTATCAGACTGTCTTGCATTACATAAAATTAAACTATCACATAGAGAAGAACTCTTACTCTCACTCCTCTGACTCCCTTTTTCTGCAGTAGTCTGCTTTCTGCAACTGGGCAATTCCAAGTCACCAAGATTCATTTTTCTATACATGTTGAGATCATCACTGAGAATGACACCATCAGTCTTCCTTAATCCATTATTGCCTGAAGCAGAGAAAGAAAAGCAACAAGATTGTAGCATTACTCTCACTTGGGCAGTCTTCCCCCCCCAAATAAAACCAATGCAGAACACTTTGATTCCTCTAAATCCCCATAAAGTCAAAACCAAAGCCAGAACCAGAACCATCCAGGTGCCAAAACTATTGGATATGGCTGAAATCCCAGGGGCAGTGTAATCCAAAAATGGGTTTTGCAGGCAAGTATTGGCCATTGATGCCTCCAGATGATCCATCCCAGCAAAGGAAACAGGAATCTTAGTGCAACCCAAGCAGAATATCAAGCAGTTGGGTGTGAATACTGTAATCAACACCTAACTAACTCTGGAGTCCAATTGTTGTACATGGTTAGGAAGTACCCAGTGTGGCATCAGAAGAGGCAATACTCTTAAACTTTTCAAGGAAGCACATCTTCATGAATTGGATGCAGCAGAATATGAGAGGCCCCAAGCTTATCATATAACATAGTAGTGAGTACCATTGTCATTGGATGCTAGTAGGCATGTTATGCATAAACTACATCAAACTAAAAGCGACCAAGTTATTTGTTGCTTTGCAGGAAGATGAACAAACTGGGTTTAGCAGAGGATCAAGGGTTGCAAAGATAGATGATGGTGACATATTTGATGAGATAATTACTCAAATTCGTGCTAAGGTTAAATATACTTTCAGTCCACAAATACCAAGTTCAAGCGAGCTAGGTGAAGCCAAACACCTTTTCAATTAGTAGATACATTTTTCATGTGAGCATACACATTCTAAACCCAAACAAATTGTTAGCCCACAAATCAGTGAGCTACAACAAATCTATAGTCCCAGAAGAGAGAGTCCTCGAAATAGTGTAGGCCCAATGTTTGGTGAAGTTAAGCTATTTAGCCCAAGGATGTCCAATTTTGGAGAGGGTACAAGGACATCCACTTCTAGTGATTGTTCAGTTGTTCATTGAACGACTTAGTAGAACCTATGCAAAAAATATTTTTCATTTGAATACAACATCTTTGTCATTAATACTGCTAGATAAGTTTGCTCTTATGTATTTGTGGATCTTCGGATCTTTTATTTTTAAAGGTTCTTGTTTTTCTTATTTGAATGGGAAAGCCCAAAATGAATGTTGGAGGTCAGAACTCTAAATCATTTGTTCTTGTTACAAAACAGTCCCATCTCTTCAATAATTTCTTTTCTATTTTTTTATAACTGTTGCTTAACTTTTTTTGGTAGGGAACGACATATAGAAATACTTGTTAATAATTCTATTTGCAACCAATGAGAACTAAAATACTTTTTTTATTTACAAAATATTTAACTATTTCTATTGTATAGATGCAAATATTATAACATAACATATTTGAAAAATATTTTTCCTTCAATCTAATTGGCAGAAAACTTTTACTCGATAACGGTGCGCATCCATTATAATAATGGCGGTAATATTGGCTTATGGAAAGGGAGTGGCAGACTCTGTTCGGAACAAACTAGAACCATCATCACATGTTTTCCTTTATGTAAGTTCTCCAGTGTTATATTCATTTTGTTACCATACTGTTTTATTTCTCTTGGGTAGGCTACACTCTGCGACACCAGCTTCAACCATGGCCTTTCAATACTTGGAAGCAGTTGTCAGATTTTCTCTTACTTTGTATGTCCTCCATTTTAGATGCTTTGCAAGATTTTAGCCCTTCTTTCCCTCTCTTCAGTTTCCTAATATTTTAGCCTTAGTTGCATTAGATTATCCGCCTTCGTCATATTAAAAAATTTAAACTCTCAAATTATTATTTCATCAAGTACATATCTTGTAGTTCATACTCTGATTAAATTTGAATTTGCTTGAAAATCTGGAAGTTTGTGTGTCGCTAATTCGAATCATTGGAGCAAAATAGAGTATTTTTTAACATTTGCGTCTGACTGCAAAGCAGCTTAAATGATTTTTAGGGTTTTATTAAACTGAAAGGAAAAATTGACACTGTGGAGTATGGGAGGGGGATTTTTCAATCTTACTAGTTTTCTTAATTTAATTTTCATAAATATTGAAAATTCAACCACATTTTTTTTGTAAATTAGCTCATTCATAAGGAAAACTAGTACACACAAAGTAGGAAAATGGGGTTGTAAATTAGTAAGATTAAAGTTTTTCCATTTCAATGCAGAATGAAATCAACTCGGATTCTAGGAGGAGTAGATCGAGAAGTTGGGATATATGTATCTTAGCCTTTCTTGTACTAGTGTGTGGGTTATTCTGGCTTCCTTTCTGATATGGTCTTTTCTTTCAGGTAAATTTATCTAAACAAATCAAACATGACACCTTTCCAAAATCACAAAATTGATGGTTAGGCTTATTTGCAGTATTGAAAGATCTTAAACATTTCAGCTGCTATGTATGCAAACAGAGCCTAAAGCATGTCCAAGTTCTCACACATGCCAAAAGAATTTATTTGGAAAGCCAGGAGTGCCAAAGTGAGATAAAAGTTCAGCGTATTTCAGGCCTTGCACTTGTTCCAGGATTAAGTTGGGTCATTGCGAAAATTCCTCTTGCAGTGGTTATTGGCTTGCTTTTAGAGGTAGGGCTTAAATAATTCCTTGAACCTATCCACAAATTTTCTTTAATAACTTCCATAAAATAGTATGAGTGGATGATACAAACTCTTTGTTATTGATTAAATTTTGAATTGATAAAGTAAGGACTCAAACTCAAGGCCATTCACAACAGCCGAAGAGGTGTTCTAATTTGAGCTACTTTCCCTTTCATAACTACAGTTTCTCTTAAGCTACACTATTACACCCTGGATCATGTAATACAATCAATAGGCTGTTTTATCACAGAATTCCATGCCTTTTCAAGACTACACTCCCCTTCAATCTACGCTACATTTGAAATCCCTGACTCCTAATAATCCATGATTGGCTTTGACATCATTTAAGAAAACAAAGTTAGGATAAGATAATAATTCAAGACCAACAAAATTGTTGATGGTTTGTTATTCTACAACTGAGGTACTTTCCCTTTCGAAACTAGGCTTCTCTCTATAAGTATAAAACTTAGGAACACCAAATACCGTATTTATCATATTTGAGAATGTCAATTTGTTCAAGAGGAATTTATGTGGATACACCATACACCATCTCATATTTCAGTTAAAATGATAATTGCAAGAAGTTCAACAAAACAGATTTTACAAAATCTAGACAATATTACATATTTATGTGCATATATTCCAAATTCTAGATGAAATAGGATTACCCTACATGTATTCCAAATTCTAGAGAAAACAGATATATTCAAGCATTTTCTTTTTCCAGGAAAATGACACTGCAATTTGCACTTTCTATATGGAATATACGTTCAGATTTATCTAAACACTATTTTTTCATGCCACTTAATAAAGAAGCTTTTTTAAATGACTTTCAGTTTCAATACATGAAGCTTATAAATTTTCAGTTTAAATTGTTTGTTTCCTGCAAGATAGCTCTTGTAGTCTCTCATGTCCCCGGGATTAAAATGGATACAAAATTTCACGAGTCACTAAATCACACTCATCCTATGTAATGAAGCATTTTTCTAAAAAAAAATTTTACATGAAATTTATAATTTTTCTTTTCAATTTTGTGCAAGAAATAATTTATTCTTAGATCTTAGTCTATGGACTAAAATGAAGAAAAAGTTTTAGAGGAATTGCACCAAAACACACTAAGATTTGAGATTTGCATATGTATTAAGCCAAACACTACACTGTCATGTTATCTAATGAAGAAATTTCAAACAATTTAATATACATGAACCTATCATTTTCATTTAAATTGCTGCTAAGAGAGCTCTCAAATCCTAGCCCTTCAAGTTCTAAAGACAACAAACATGCAAAATTTGCATTAAAATCATACTAAATCACACTCAATTTTGAAATTTGCATATGCAAACTACAATTTTGTGCTATTTAATGAGAATTATGAAAAGATTTTAGACAATATTTCAATTTTGAAGTAAAATGTTGGTATCTTGCAAGAAAGCGCTCACCTTTGGCCTTTAAATGCACTCTATTTTTTCTACAAATCACTCTCACTCACTGTCGGACTTGATAATTTTTTAGCTTCAAAAGCACATGGATTATTCTCTGGTCTGTATATGCAAAGCTTAATAGCACAAATTTAACCAAATTTAATGCCTCATCTTATAACCAGAAATTGGAAAACTAGATTAACCAGAAATTGGAAAACTAGATTGCCAAATCTTCATGCTATTTACTGAAATATTTTTTAAACAAATTTATGTGCATGAAAAAAGCAATCAATCTTAAGTTTCTAAGTTTTTAACCTCTTAAACCACAACAACTATATTAGATAAATTATTTCACTAAACTGCAGTAAATAACACTTGATTTGACAATTTTAGCCTGAAACCCATAAGGCTTCTTCTTTGTTCTGCATTTCAAAGATAAATTATGCAAATTTTATTGATTTTATCATTATGGCTCTTTTTCAAAAACAACTTTTCACAAATATGAATATATATTTTTTTCAATTTTGCATATAGATTATTGTATTAGCAGAGCACTTATTCTTAGCCAAAAGAGTCAAAGCATCGAAATGTATTAAAAAGTTTGCATGTATGAAAGCCACATGGCTTCTTCTTTTCTTTCCACTTCAAAGCTAAATAGTACAAAAATTTAAATGATTTGATAGCTCATTTTCAAATAATAAATTAGAAATAAAATTGTAAATTTAATGTTACACTATCATGCTATTTAATTAAACATCTTGAAATTATGTTTTACATATGAAGTTTACAAGTTTTGGTGTAAATTTTTGGTATCCTGCAATAACATATTTTATCTTATGACTATCGAACCGTAGGGGCTAAAGTGCATGCAAATTTTGTATTAAGCACACACTAAATAGCACTCAGACTTGAGAATTTTAGTATGGAAGTCAAATTTCTGCTTCCCTGCTCTGCATTCAAAGCCGAGTAGAAATTTAAATGATTTGAAGGTTAATTTTTAAATCAGAAATTATTTTGGTAAAATTGCTGAAATCTTGCAAAAAGACATTTAATCTTAGACTATTGGGGTGTAATGAATAAAATGCATGCAAAATTCTGGATTGATCAAACTAAAAAGCACTCGGGTATGAGAATTTCAACATGGAAGCCACGTCTGCTCCCCTACTTTGTATTTCAAATAGTGGAAATTTATCTTATTCAATGGCTGATTTTTCAACTAGGAAAAAAAATTAAATTGCACATTCAATGTGTTTTATTAAATACTACACTTCTATAATTTGATGAAACATTTATTAGCAAATTTCTTTAAAGGAAGTTTACAGGTATAAATTGTCAGTTTCATGCAAGAAATCACTTAAGCTTTAGCCTCTCGAGTCCCAAGGACTAAAGTGTCTGCAATCACACTTGGATTTGAGATTTTTATCCTGACAATACTTGCCTTCTTTTGTGGTAATGAGATTTTTTTTGTAACACTTCTCACCACCTTCTTTAATAAAAAAAATGACTAAGACTCAAACCTAGAACCTCCCATTTACATGCTTGGGTATTGTACCACTGAGCTACCTGGCCTTTATGAGTTCTATTTTGATTGAAGGTCATTTCAATACTTGAAGTTTACTATTTTTTTGGTATAAATTGCTAGCCTCTTGCAACAAAATGCTAAATCTTAGCCTCTTAATTCCCATAGAATAAAGTGTGTGCAAAGTTTAGCATTTAGGGCACAAAATCCTGCTTGAATTTGAAACTTTTAGTCTAAAGATCACAATTATTTTTCTGTGCTCTAGCTTTCAAAGCTAAGCTCTAATGGCTCATTTTCAAACCACTTGAAGGTCACACTTATGTGTTATTTTATGAAACATTGTTTTTGACAAAATTTGTGCATAAATTGTCAATGTACATTGAGAACATGTCCCTAGGGTTCTTTTCCTACCCACAATTTAGGGACTTCCCTAGGAAATCCATGGAGATGGGAATGGGGATGGGTACACAGGAAAAACATCCCCATTCCATCCCCTATATACAGAAGAAATTGGGGACATACCTGGAACATTCCCTCATTATGGAACACACCTTGGCCCCACCAGAGACATTAGAACATTCCCAACAACTTGTAGTTTTAAAAACAACATAGAAAAGAACTGCTGCAATTCAAATTTCACCCATTCATGGATCAGAAAAAATGCAATGAATGGAGATCTTGATTGATTTTGCAGCAATTTTAGTTGTATCGCTCATATGCCTGAACCTTATTTTTCTTTTTCACTCTCACTCCTTGTTTGTTTGATCGATCATATAAGACGAGTCTTTTAAGAATGATAATTGTTTGTAACTGCATGTGACACATGGGTTTTTGGTGCTATTTTGTGTTTGATTAAATGCATTGCTATGTCTTCTTCCATTGTATAGTCATAAAAAGTCTCTTTCTCTCATGCCTCTGTGAACCTTTAATCTGACATAAGGTCTGTCTAGTTTTTCCCCAGATCTTTTCTTGTCAACAATATCATATCTTCCTAATATTTGTAGCTGCTCTCTGCTCATATGGCACTCTCTTCCTCTCTTATTTCATGTCATTTCTTAATTTCCTGTTAAAGTTGTTTGTAGTATAACTGTTGCAGTAACCACATCGGTAGGAAGAAATTGAGTGTTTTGCCACACATACATGCTAGATTCCTTAGCTTTTCAATGGACTTGCCCAACAAATTGCTTTTTGAATTCTAAGTTTTCCAAAAGACCCCATCATGGCTGCATCCATCCAAATGGTAGCCTGTCCATCTAAATGAGCACATGGAATCAATTAAAATTATTTTATTGGAAAAATCAAAGCACTCAAAACACTATGTTAAAGAGCCTCTGCATATATTACCCTTATCTATCTGTGAAATATAAACTATTAACTAGTAAATTTTTAAAGTAAAAGTTTAGCTGAAGGCCCATTTGGCAGGGGCCCATGACCTCTACCTCCTCACCCAGCTTTGATAGAGGAAAAACTTGCAGCTCAACATCAAGAGATTCAGGGATTACTAGTGGAGAATCAACGTCTTCCTACTACTCATGTGGCTTTGAGGTAGGAACTGGCTGCTACACAACAGGAGCTACAACATCTGAATCATGTATCCGAAAATATGCAGGCTCACAAATAGCATCAGCTGAGGGAGTTGTACGACAAATCAATGAAGCTGGAAGCTGATTTACGTGCCACAAAACCAATGAAAGCTGAGATTATGTAGTTACATACTGAAAATCAAAAGCTGGGTGTTGCAAGACAAGATTTGACAGCCCAGGTGCAAGTTCTTACCCAAGATTTGACAAGAACAAGGGCAAATATGCAGCAGGTGCCTGCTTTGACAATAGAGATAGAAAGTTTACATCAAGAATTACAATGGGCCAAGTAGTAATGATATTTGTGTACCTAATATAACATTATTAGCTGTAGAATTTGTACCAATTCTTAATTAGCATGTTATAATTTCTATAAGAGGAAAAAGCTAGAGAAGAAAGCACCTCTTTGATTAATTTTAAAGGCTTCCAAATATGATTATGCAGATACTGAACATATTGTATATTATTGTTCATTGTATATTTATAGAATTGCTATTGACTATGACAAGAAGGAACACACTGAGCAGTTGGAGCAGAGTCAAGCCATGGAGAAAAAATTGATTTCAAGTTTGTGGAGCTGCAAATCCAATACAATAAGATATATGCCAATGTTATCTTCATTTCTATTTTTTATGTTCTTATATAATACAGATGCAAGTTAGCTAAACAGTTCCAAAAAAATCAATTGGCCAGGAGAATTGAATCTTGTATGCAATGATGCCCCTGAATTAGAATTCCTGAGTGATTGATTAGGACTTTCATGTTCTCCAGACTAGATATTTTATACTTATTTAACCTTCCCATTCAGTGCATACCACTTCTTACCAAAACTCAAAAGCTTTTAGTTTTTCCTAAAACCTTCAACATGGATATCAGTTTACTTGACCATGATATCCTTCTCTATAAGTTTTGGGTTTAACATTCTTACCTCAATTTAAATTTCCAATTACCAGCCATTCAGGCTCTAGTGGAGGTGGGTTTACTAATTCTCACTGCTATCAAATCTAGATCATCAAAGAAGAAGAAGAAATATCCCCCAGGTTAGCTTTATAATTCTTGTACTCCTCTCTTTCTTCCCTGATTTAAAATTGTATGAACCTAAAGAAATTATGAATACAGGTGTGGGTGCATGTTTAATTATGAAGGTCATTGTTTTGCACAAGGATAAGGTACCTCATCAAACATTCTACCAGTGGGCTAAATGCTACCGTCCACTCTATTTTTTTCCGTACAGGCCTTGCATTTGTTATTGTTGTATTGAACTCAGCCAAATCTGCCACACAAGTATGTTGTTATCAACATGCTTAAATCTCAACATCTTTGCACTTAAAAACTTATTCTGATGACATATCACTTCATAAAAGGTAACAACACATGATGTGTGTTTGTTACCTATAAACTCTATGCTTTCAAAAAAAAATTATAAAACCATTTTTTTTTAAATACAAATTATTATAAATCAGAGTCCTTGAAAATGTAAATGTGGATTTCAGGCCATGTCAGACCATCGTTCAACTATTATAGCAAAAAATCTCACCACTATAGGTGTGGGTGCATGTGTAATTGTGAAGGTCGTTGTTGTGCACAAGGATAAGGTACCTCATTGAACATTCTATCAGTGGGCTAAATGCTATGGTCCACTCTATTCTGTTCGTACAGGCCTTGCATCTGATGTTGCTCTATTGAACGTAGCCAAATCTGCCACACAAGTAATTCCATACCATAGTAACCTATAATGGAGATTCTGAATTAAATCTATTTTAGAATTAAATAAAATACAAATTTAGTATTCATTAAAACTTAGCGTAGCTAGATGGTGGAAAGATAATGGCATAAGCAAAAATAACTCACGAGTTAAGATTGTGGAGCATAATAGTATAGATTAATATAGAAACATAAAAAAAAAGCTGTAATTTGATTTTTGGGAGGGATTGGGATGTATATAGGGTTTTAAGGGCTTCCGTTATGGTTTTGTCTTGGAAGCCTTCAAATATTGAAAGGCAACCGAACTCCCATCTGATCACAACTCTTTAACTTATTTTCATTCTACCATTTCCCTTACTGGAACTTGTTGAGTTTCTCGACTTGCTGTGGCTTTGTATGGTCTGAGAATTTAATACCCACATAAAATTAAGATCCAAGAACTTAGTAGGAAATAGAGTGTGGGTCTTATTTAATGATTTAATAGACATTTGAGACTATTAATGATGTAATTAGGGGTCTTTTATGTTATTTAGTTCAAAAAAATGCAAAAGGTTGCATAAAAATGTACTTATTGTCAACAAATTGTTAAAAGTGCAAAACTAGGCAATTAGGGGTCTAATTGGAAAAAAAGTTAGTTTCCAATGTCCAACTAATTTAAATTCCAGTTGGAGGATGTTTGTAAGGGTGGTTAGATGTTAAATAAGCCTCTCATGGTCGAGGTATGGTTGTTGAATCATTTTTTTGAAGTTATAATGAAAAAAAGGCTGCTTTCTGGAAATTTTTATGCATAAATTTGCTGCTAAAACGTGTGGTACGACCTTTGTACGACCTGTACGGGCTCAACCATGTTATGGTTGGAAAGAGGAGAGTGTCAGATTTCATTTGAAAGTGGTTTGGTGAATTTTCATTAAGTTTAGAGGGTTTTATTGACGTTTTACTGAAACTGCCCTGTTTTGGTGTAAATTGGTGATTTGAGAGTATTAAAATGAGTTTTTAGGGCATTCACCTACTGTAGCAATTGTAACTCGGTGGAATGGCCCCATTTGTTGTAAAATAGGTTTCCAAATTATTTGCAAGTCAGAGGAAGTGTGTTTGTGGGTTTTGGGTGTTGCCCTAGGTTGAATTTGGGTGATTTTCCTTGTGAAAGTAAGGAACTAAAGGATGGTTTATGAGTTTTTTGGAAGAAATAACATATTAAATGAAGTTTGAAGCTTGTTCAGGCATAATTATGAGTGTTTGAATAGGTGATAGGGTCTAGAAAGGCGTGGAGGTATGATTTACAATAAACCCTCCTTTTGAAGGCCTAGAATCAAGGGTTTTAGGGTTTGCCATGTTGGAAGAGTTATTTCTGGAAACTAGTGGCGGATTTAGTAGTTTTTGGGCATTTTAATTGCTTCCCCAAGGTTTCATAAGGTTTTGTGGAGTTTAAAGGGTACCTTATTTGTAAAAGTGGGCTAATCCACTAGCCTTTTCCATGGCAGGAGTATTGGATCTTTGAATTTGTCCAAAAGAGTTGATATTGGTTTTCCTGTATGTTTTATAACTTGCAAAAGGGTATCTTAATCATCCTTGAGTTTGTTAGGTGTTTTGGAAAATATTGGTGAAAATGCCTAAACTAGGTTTGCACTAAAACTGGGGTTTAGGAGTGAAATTGGGAAATTGTGCTTCTGAGGATTGTTGAACTTGGAAGACTGGTTGAATTACTTTATATGATCATTTTAATCTTTCTAGATGCCTCTTGAAGGTAGGTTGCCAATTTGAGTAAGGTTGAGTCTCCTGACTCTGCATCAGAGTGGTATCAGAGCGAGGAAGTAGATCTCTTAAAGATTGAAGGAGAAAGGACATCATGGCTACCAGAGGTTTGAATGAGAAAGAAGAACATATGAGGAATGCTCTTTTCTAGACCAGATGCAAATGCAGAGGTAAGATCTATAAGGTAATGATTGATTCAGGTTCATTGGGTAATGTTGTTTCAGAAGAAATGGTTGAAAAATTGCATTTGACAAGGCTAAAACATGAATCACCTTACAAGGCATATTGGGTAAATGATAGTCAGCATGTTGTGGTTAGAGAGCAAGCATTTGTAGATTTTGAAATTGGTCCTTATAAAGATGTTCTATTATGTGATATTATGCCTATAAACTAAGTCCTTGAGTTGAATAGGCTAACATTGAAATTCGAATGAAATTCGACAAGGAAAAAATTCGAAAAGTATAAAATTCGAATAAAATTCGACTCATGTAAATTTTTTATTTTTTTTATAAATATAAGTAATATCTCCATACAATTCTCTAAATAGTTTAACATTGATACATATATTTGAATCATTACAAAAAGATGACACATTTATAAAATATAAACCATAAGAAACATGTGAAATCACGATTGTGAAGATGTTCTTTTGTCAAAAAGGTACAATAACAGTAAAGACTTTAGAACTTCAAAAAAGCTCCAAGTCATCAAGAGCACTTGGCTCATCATCATCTGTATCAGTACTCAATTCTTCATCTGCAAAGTCAGGCTCATCTGCATCTAGTGCTGCTATGTCTTCACGAATTTGTTGTGATGAAGAGTCCTTTGCTGATTTGTTCGTGAGCAATTTTAAATTGCTGCGAACATAGACAAGATCTCCCAACTTTCCGGACAACAATTTATTCCTCTTTTTGGAATGGATGTGGTCAAAGCAACTCAGTTCCTCTCACAAGCTGACGAACTTGCTCCCTGACTCAAAACTCGAATAGCAAACCTTTGTAGCTCAGGAGTTTGTGCTCCATAGGTCATCCACCATGTATATGCAGGTACATGTGTCATGTCATATTTGGCTGCTGACATTCCAAACATCCCTTCTCCTCTTTTGTATACCCAAAATTGACTTCTGATTAGTGCTGAAATTGATGGATTTGATTCATACTTTTCAACAGCTTCTAAAAGCCCTCCCATAATTTCAGTGTCACCTTCTCTATCAATAGAAAATAATTTAGGCTCCAAAAAGCAAGCTGCTGCATGTAAAGGTGTATGCATCATTTTCCATCTGCAATCAACTACCTCCCATATCTCCATATATTCTGCTTCTACATTATTGAGTGCTTTTTGAATAGTTTCCTTACAACGGTCCGTGCTTTCATAAAGCATGCCAAGGCAAGGAGTGTCACCATCAACCATACGAAGCACGTCAACAATTGGTTCACATATGAGTAAAACCTTGGCTGCACTTTCCCAGAAATTGCTATTCAGAATGATTTGCTCGACGTTCTTCCCCTTAGGACCTTTAGAAAGCACTGAGTGTTCCCATTCATTGGAACAAATTACAGACCTCAAAGCTGCCTTTTCTTCAACCACTCTTTTCAAAGTGATATAATGAAATCTTGTTTCCCCAAGGCCTCAACAGCTCTGGATGCACATGCCACTTCTAAGGAGCTCAATGTGAGGCAGGATTCCCTTATAATTACCGTTGCCCCTTCCTGCAATGAATAGCTACATGCCATGGAATTTAATGATCATGAAACAACAATCAGACAATGAAATACATGAACCAATATATTTAGCATGGGTATTTATACAGTGACTTCCCATCCCACAATTTAAATTGCTGTGTCAGTTACCACTTGAACCACATTTTCCACCCCTATTTCAAGAATGGCTTCCTCTAATATTTGAAAAATGTACTCAGAAGTTTTCTTGTGGTTCATGGCATCAATCACTTTCAAAAACACAACACCTTTAGGACAAGCCACCAAAATATTTATCAATGGCCTTTGACATATATCTGACCATCCATCACTCAATATAGTGCAACCTGTTTTCCTCCAAGAGGATTTGATAGTAGCTAGTTTATCAGTCACTCTATCTTTTGACCTCTGCAAAAGAGTTGTCCTGATAGTCTCTGAACTTGGGGGAGTGTACCCTTTGCCAAACTCTGCAATTTTGTGAACAGCATTACGAAAATGTGGACTTCTTGCAACATTGAATGGAATAGCACTTGTGTAAAACAAATCAGCTACAGCATCATCCACCTCCTGTTTCTCTACTGGTTTCCAGAAGCTTTTCAATGTTCCACTCTCTGTTGATGCCCTCGCCGGTTTGGATAAACCAGAAGAGGAAGACATAATAGATGTTGAGAATCTAGATTGAGACATATCCTCTTCAATTCTCTGTTTTTTGTGTGTTTTCATCATCTTTCCTCTAATTGAGAATTTCTCTCTAAAAGCAAACTCTCATTTTCTGTGGGAATGCTGACAGGACATCATGTACCTCCTCCTGTTTTCATTTTATAAGCTAATAAAATGGTCCATTACCTTATTCATGTAATAAAGGTTCGACACTAGTACATTTGGGAATTGAGTTCCATTCTGAAATTGACATATTTCATGTAAGTTGATTTTGCAGGAGACATAATGCATGTTTTGAGACTAATAAAAATAATATTTGTCTTTAAAAGTTAAAACATCCACAATTTTATTTCAAACAACATTGAGACAAAATATATAGATTTCTTATTTTAAATCTAAAAACAAAATAAAAAATACTAAATTTAATTTTAATAAACATAAATATATTTAACATATTTTTATTAATATAAAAATAAAATGAAAACACTAAATATTAATAAATAATAAGTACTAGAAATCTATAATTTTATTAATATAATTTTCAGTACCTAAAATCTATAAAATATAAAATAATAAAAATACTAAAATATTAAGAAGCTTTTAATATTAATAAAAAAATACTAAATATTAATAAACATAATAACTGAAACTTTGAAGTCTATAATAATATAAATATATTTATATAATTTACATTTTCGTATTTTACATTTACAATAAAAATGATTTGGACACATTATTTGCTAATAAGTAAACTGTAATTTGTAAACATAATATTAATTTATTAAATACAAAATAAAATATTAAATCATTCGTTATAGAACCCTAAATTTAAATTATGGAACCCTAAATTTAATAATAAATTAATAATAATATTGGTGACTTAGGTAAAAATCATTCGCATAAAATTATAAACCCTAAATTTAAAAAAAACAAAAAATAG